>JAKZGU010000057.1:0-216373 GCA_022837005.1 Calonectria pteridis
CCCCCCCCCCCCCCCCCCCCCCCCCCCCCCCCCCCCCCCCCCCCCCACCCCCCCCCCCCCCCCCCCCCCCCTCCCACGAGATCCTCTCGTCTCCCCATTTTCTCCTCATTGCGTACCCGCTCCGTTACGGCCTTTTGCGCTGGCGCCGTCTGACCAGGCACTCCCTCGCACGCCTCACCACACCACACCACACCACACCACACAACACACGCCCACACCCTCCCAAAGGGCCGTTTTTAGTCTCCATCGATAGCCCATTCACGTCCTGTTCCGCCCGCCAACACGTCCTCAGCTCGTCGTCGCATCACTCGGCAAATTGCCTCCGCCCAGGGCCCCTCGAGCATCCTTCTAGGCCCGAAGCTGCTAACCTTAAACTCACGCTTGCCAGCTCGCGCCGCGCACTCTAATCCACAATCTTAATAATAAGACTGTTGCCCTCCCTGGTCCTGCCGCCATCAAGGTGTTTGTGACGAACCACCCGATCGTCATCTCTCCGGGAATAACGATCCTGATTTCTTCTTCATCTTCATCAGTCCCTATATAAGGAACCGTCGCCGCTTCGCTGCAGGGCCAAG
This sequence comes from Calonectria pteridis, assembly GCA_022837005.1. NCBI lineage: Eukaryota > Fungi > Ascomycota > Sordariomycetes > Hypocreales > Nectriaceae > Calonectria > Calonectria pteridis. The sequence continues at coordinate 576 of JAKZGU010000057.1, forward strand.
ACCAAACTATCCACGTAGCACACAGGCTTAACCGAGCATCTTTGACTTTTCCCTTCTTCTTGGCCTTCTTGGCGTCCGATCATCTTGGGCTCCAAGCTTCCGCTTTGAGGAATTTCGCTCGCTTCATCGTCTTGGCGCGCGTCCATATCCTTGTGCTCATCTTCGTTCGCGGCGTCTCCAGTTCCCTCGGAGCGTTCCTCTTCAACACTTCGACAACATCATCAACAGCAGCGACATGGCTGACGCAGACTCTTGCGGCGGCGATGCCGTCGATGTCAGCAACCGCGGTCTCCGAATCGGTGCCATCTTCATCATCATGGCGTCCTCCTTCCTCGGCGCCGTCTCTCCCATCTTCCTGGCCCGCCAGAATAAGATTCCCATCCCCAAGTTGACCTTCTTCATTTGCAAGTTCATCGGTACTGGTGTCATTATCGCGACGGCCTTTATGCACTTGCTGGTTCCCGCCATTGAGAACCTGGGTGACGAGTGTCTGGCGGATCAGCTCGGCGGATACGACTGGGCCGAGTGCATTGCTCTCATGACCGTCATTGTCATGTTCTTTGTCGAGATGCTCGCCAGCAGGTTGGCCAAGGATGACGAGAGCCACAGCCACGAACACAGCAAGGAGTTTGACCTCGACCCGGCTATGGACCTCGTCGCGGCAAAGAAGCCCTCAGCCTCATCCGACGTTGAGAACGGCAACGGCCTTGCCCCCGGCGGAGAGTCCCACCTGGCTCACCAGCGAGAGCACAAGGAGGGCGACTCCAGCAGCCTGGGTGGTCAGCTACTCGCCATCTTCATCCTTGAATTCGGTATCGTGTTCCACAGTATCTTCATTGGTCTGACTCTCGGTACCACCAGCGACCTTGTGGTCCTCCTGATTGTCCTCGTGTTCCACCAGCTGTTCGAGGGTCTGGGTCTGGGTTCCCGATTGGCCGTCGCACCTTGGCCCAGCAACAGGCAATGGGTGCCGTATGTGCTCGTTATCATCTTTGCCTTCTCCACTCCCGTTGGTATCGCCGCCGGTATTGGCGCCAAGCCCAACAACGCCAACACTCAGAAGCTCGTCAACGGTATCTTTGACGCTATCAGCGCCGGTATCCTGATGTACACAGGTTTGGTTGAGCTCCTTGCCCACGAGTTCATGTTCAACCCTTACATGCGCAAGGCTCCTCTCAAGATTCTCCTCCTGGCTTTTGCCTGTGTGGCCTTTGGTGTGGCGGTGATGGCTATCTTGGCTAAGTGGGCTTAAGGAAAAAAATGGTGAAGGAGGTATCTTAATTGTCAGGTTGAAATCATGTTTTTGGCTGGGAAACTGGATTAAATGGATATACAAAACGTTGTTTTCGTGTAATGCTCATAGACTGCTTTATTAGCAATGATACCACGTCTGTTTGCATTGGTCCCCTTTTGATAATGCTTGAGTATGTGGGCTCAGGATATACGGTTATAAGCTCATTTTGGAACCTTCACCCGAGCCATATGCAGGAGGAATGACTGTGTCTTGGTGACACTTGAGCTGCATTGGTTTTTGGGTCACGGTGTAAGGTTTGCCTCTGTCATGTCTGTTGGTGAGTACATAGCAGTTTGGGCCCATGATTGAGGTATTGAGTAACGGTAAGGGCTTTGAGTGAAACATATTAGCACGTAGATGGTGGCATGAATGACGTCGGTGAGGCCTATTTAGTGCGACCGTTTCGCTTGTTCGGAATGTTTAATGCCTATCTTGGATGCTCAACATGAGTTCATTCTCAACCGGTCCTCCAACTTGGTCTACTACCTAATTTGGAACGGACCCGCTTTATGGTGCACGGTGCCAAAGACAGTACGAGCCAAAACACACTGTAGAAAAACCACTGTCCCTTAGTCATCACATCGCTTCTGCCCCGCTAGGGTCGAAAGCCCTACCCCGAAGAAAAGTTGGCAAATCCGAGGCCTGATCGCACAGCAATTGAGCTTTGCAACCGCCACGCTTCGACAATCCATCACCCAACGCACCACCCCCCCAACCCTCCCTACAATACCGCAAAAATGGCTGGCGGAGTCACCGTTCGCGACGTCGATGTAGGTATTCCCTAAAAACCGATGGCAGAAATTTGAAAAAAAGAGATGCCTTTCTCCTCCCCCCGACTTTTCCGAACCTTCGACGACTAGCAACACAATTTCCGAATTATCATATCACTGGGCCCGCGATGAAACAAAGGCGCTGTTCGCTCGCGGCGCGTTGAGAAGCTATACAGACTGACGACGCGCCGCCCGAGAGCTTCCGGCTGCTGGGAAAAATTGTTACAATATAATTTTCTGCGCGGGATAGAAACCCCAGTGGCAGATAAATGGGATTGAGGAGCAGGCGCGAGGGAGTCGAAAGACTTCTGATGACGGAATCATGCTAATGGGTCTCGTGTTGCTAGGCGCAAAAGTTCATCACTGCCTATGCTGCGTTCTTGAAGCGTCAGGGCAAGCTGCCCATCCCCGGTAAGTCCCTTTATATCCAATTGATTCCCGTGGCCAAATGCCAAGGTGTGTGAATTTTGCTGACAATTGTTTCTCTAGGTTGGGTTGACACCGTCAAGACCGGTCCTGCCAAGGAGCTCCCTCCCCAGGACATTGACTGGTTCTACGTCCGCGCTGCCTCCATCGCCCGCCACGTCTACCTCCGCAAGACCGTCGGTGTTGGCCGCCTCCGCCGCGTCCACGGTACCGCCAAGAACCGCGGCAACGCTCCCAGCCACCACGTTGACGCCTCCGGCTCCGTCGACCGCAAGGTCTTCCAGGCCCTCGAGAAGATTGGTGTCCTCGAGCAGGACGAGGAGAAGGGCGGCCGCCGCATCACCCAGTCCGGCCAGCGTGATTTGGACCGAATTGCCCAGACCACCGCTGAGGCCGAGGGGGAGGATGAGGATGACGAGTAAGAAAAAAAAATCTAGGCGGGGCTAAAGAACCTGGGATTTGGGCGTACGGTCATAGATTTTGTCATGTATGAATGAGATTCCCCCGACAACTTGGGTCATTCGGTTGCTTAATTTGGACCCGTCCACCTTTGACGACTCACCTCTTGTGCCATTGAGATGAATGTGTGTGTGTATAAAATCTCCAATGCCGTGTTTCCGTGTAACTGCTCTGTGATGCAGCATTGAATTGCCTGCAGCCATGCGGGTGGAGCTGGGGCTGTTCTTCACTTGCTGCATCTTGTGGCTTGGTGTGCGGGAACATGCCGGATGTAAGTGCCTGCATGAGAGCATCGTCTCGCCTCTCACAACTCCTCAACTTGAACTCAGGTTGCCACTGTCAATTGTTCCGATATTCCATTTCCTTCCTTTTGAAACTTGTCAACACTTGTTTCTCTTTCACCTGTTTATTCACAAGGTGTTTCTCTTCTTCTCCCACAACACCATCAACCGTGTCTCGAGGCCCACTACTGTTTCTAGCCTTGAACATATTCTTTTCCCTTGTTAAGTATTCCTATCTATTATTTCACAACCTGTTTTATCGTTATTCTATCATGTAACCTTTCTCCCGAACATCACGGCGGGCGGCTCCAGGCTCTGGGCGTGAGTCAAGCTTCGAGTTGGCCCTGTGAGCAGAGCTGAGCGGGTGAGTGCTCTCAACATAAGGCTCTGCACCCTAAGGAACCACGTTCCTTCCTGCAACGCCTCTCGATTTTGTATCTTACTGACGAGAAGCTAGAGAGCGCAGCAGAAGAGCCGAATTTGAGTGCAAAAGAGTCATCTGTTATCACGAACCGTTTGTGAGAGAGCACAAGGCGAGTTGCTCGTTTCTACAGAGGCTTATGGCATGCTAACTCTGGTCTAGTATCATCAGAGAGAGAGAGAGAGAAAGTGTATCGATGCTTTGAAGAGAGTCAGTATTTTATTCAACAACATCTTTAACCCCAAAATGTCGGACCCAAGCGACGGCAGTAATGCCATCCCACTATTCGTATCCTCCAACAAGATTCCACCTCCATTCTACTTTCACCACATCATTGACCCCGAAAGGACCATCTTGAAGATCCAAGTCATCGGGCCCAATCTCGAGTTCGACTTCTCGCACCGACGCGCAGCAACCGTCATGTCGCCGGCAGCCATTGGAAAACAGCTCGACAGGAAGACGGCCGGATTCCTGGCCCTCGCCACGCCCTCTGGCGAACGCGTTATCCTCGCTGCCGCCGAGAGTGGCCACGGGCGCGGACGTTTCGGTGATCTCCTCGACGCCACACCAGGCGTGCTGGCCAACAAGCTCTGGACGAAGCGGGTCGTGGCCGTCTCCAAGCTCATCGGTGTGTCCCTCAAGGGTCCGTTTGATAACTTTCTCGGTCCCAGGAAGGATACTATGGGCATCTTCCAGGGCTGCCACGTCGAAGTCAAACTAGCCGTCCACGGCATCTTTGTTCTCCTCAACTACTTTGGCATCACGAGCGACTTTGACAACGTCGGCCTGCACCACTTGCGCAGCCTTCGCCGTGTCGCATGGGATGATGGATCTCGGCCTGTGCTCGAGGTGTACTTTTCCCGCAAGAACTGCGCTCGCTGCGGCTGCTTTGTGCGAAAACTCGCCGAGGCCACGGGAATCCCTATTCATCTCATCTGGAGACACCGCGTGCAGCTGAAGCAGTACCCCAAGAGCAATATCAAGCCCACGGCGCCTACGGAGGCGTCCAGCAGGCGCAGGCAGATCATTGAAGCCGTTGATGACCAGGACATGGATTTTGGCGACGGCCTCGTGGAAGTGGTGAACCTAGAGGATGACGAAGATGACGACGGCGGCGTGCAGCTTATCGAGACGGTCGACCTCATGTCCAACCCCGCCATCACCATCTCTCCCACACCCGCGCCGTCGCAGACGGAGCCGCCCTCGACGCACCCCGCAGACGACTTCCTCGACGGCCTAGCCTACCGGGTGGGCCAGCTCGAGTCGTCGCCCGCCGGCGCGACCGAGGCCATCATCCAGTTCGCCAAGAAGATGCGCGGCGACGGCGACGGCGTCCGCTGGTTCGGCTCCGAGGCCGACCTCGCCGCCGCCGCCGCCTCGAGCATCAACAAACCCCTCCCCGCGACTCCTAAGACGGAGCCGCCGGCCTGGGTGCGAGCCATGGCGGGCAACAATGACAACGACAACGACAACGACAATAATGCGGCCGCTGCCATCAGAAGCAGAGGAAGACCAAGCCGGCTGCGCGAGACGTCGAGTCCCGATGTCGACTTTGAGTTCCCCAACCGTCGGGAGAGTGCGTCTCCGTGCGAGCGGGCTGCGATGCGGGAAAGGTCGCCCAGGCTGTACTCGACGGGGCCGCTGGAGAAGACAAGGTTTGATCGTCGACGACCGAGGATGGGATCCTTTTTCAACGTCCGGATGCCGTCTCGTCAAGCATCTGCATCGTGAGGGTTATGAGAAGAGTGCATGAACTAAGAGGTTCCGAATGATGGAGGGAAAGGAAAAACGAGAGACATTATTAACGATGGCCATTATTACCGAGGCAATGGATGGTATCAAGTATTCTTTTTGGAGCAACGTCAACCATTATTTTTGAGCGAGGAATAAGGTCATGTTTAACTAGGGAGGCCAAGTGTTCAACAATATGTTATTGTGTTGAGTCTATGGATAGCTTCAAGCTTTAATTGCCAAAAACCCCTGCCATTGCTTCATGCGCTCGCTGAGTGGCGGATCCCTAAAATGACATGTTCTATAATTCAACATCTTTGCTTTGTTATGCGCCTGTTTCCGCAGCAACTGTTGTTTCCTGAGCTCTGATTTCCTGCAGCAGCTTTCGAAAGCCCTCGGCCATTTCCTTGACCACGACCTCGACATCTGGGGCCTCGGGACCCTCTTCCGCCATCTTGAGTGCCGCCTCCCTCGCCTTTTCGGCGCCGGCGACACTTGTCTTGCCTATCGTCATTGTGTGCTTCACATCTTTGCCTGACCGAACCGCATCGTGCGGTAGGCTGGGCGTGATCGGCGTGGATTCTATTAGGCCTTGCCACCTTGAGAGGTAGATACCTGGGCCGGCCATGCTAGTGGAGTCGGAATTGGAGGAGTCTATAATGCGTTGGAGGCGGGTGATGGATAGAGTAGAAAGAGTGGAGAGGTAGGATGAGTGGGCGTCGAGGGCGGCAAGTACTGGTTGCTGAGAGGCCTCGGGGAGGGACTGGAACAATCCGTTGAGACGATAATCCATGAGACTCGTCTCTACAGTATCACTGCTTGCATTGTCGCTGAGCTTTACGCCCCCGTTTGCATCAGAATCTGCGTCCTCGGTTTTGACCGTTTCCTCCTTGGCATCTTCCTCTTTAGAAGCTTCCTTAGGCTTTTGTTCTTGGTGGAACTTGAGCATAGCTTCGTTGAACCATTTCCTCATTTCCTCCCAAACCTCTGGGCATGACTTGGCCAGGGCATGGATCCACCTGTACAACAAGAAGCGATTTCTCCTCAGCAACTCGACATAGTCGTTGACTGTGGGCATTTCCCATGTTTTATTTGAATCTCCATTTAACCTTGATCGTATCCCTCCCAGTGGTGTCGAGGTGCCGGAATCGCCCCTTTTCGGCTTGCTGGTCTTGATAAAGTCGTCGATAAAGGCCTGGCCCGCTTCGACATGCTCGCGCAGATCCACTTGGGAGTGGATGGACCTGATTATAGGCTCATAAGCTGTAAATATGTCCTTGACTGCCGCTGTGAAGAGATCGGGTGGCTGTCGACATAGCGTGGACGTGATACCCTCACGGTCACGCACGGAGAGAAGCGCAGAGTAGTACTCGAGGCACTGGGCATGCTTCTGCTCGGTCAGACCGGCAGCAAGTTCCAGGTTGGAGGCATTGAGTATTGCGGTGATTATAGATTGGTTGTGCTCCATGCTGGCGGCCCGCACCGTCTCGTGCTCAGACCGGCCCTGGGCGATGTGTTCCCGGATGGCCTGCAGCATTTCGTCACTCGGGCGATCTTTTGCCTTTTCAATCTTGTCAGCGCTCTTGCGGAACTCGCCCGCATCCCACGAGAGCACCAGCGAGATGATCCTTTGCAGCAAATTCATGCCGTCATCCGCGTTGGCCGTCAGCCCGACCCAGTTGGTGAGGCTGGTGACGCTCAACTTGGCAAGGAGTAGGCGCATCATTGCGCTCATCATGGTGGCAGCGTTGCCCACCCGCAGCGTCTGCTTGACCATCTTGTACGGAATGAGGTTGTGGACATTTTCAATCAGCTTGAGGAGGTATTGCCCCTCGGGAGAGAGAACAAATATGTGATGAACCAAGGTGGCGAGGCTGCGTGGGAGTGTTAATCAGGTGAGTGGTGTAGGTGGTTCAAAAGACGTACTGAATAATGGCATACTGCGCTGCCGCCGCAATGGTCGGGGAATAACCTTCCAAGTCGTCCGTCTCGATGTAATGCTTAAACATCTTGTCGCCGAGGTCGCCGTATACCAGATCCTCAACCACCTCATCCCATGCTCTTGCAAGATCCTGCGCCTTGGCGTGGTCGTAGACTTCCTCCTTCGCCGTTTCAGACGAGGGGTCCTCGTCTGCACGCGGGCGCCGTGGCAATCCGCCCAAAACACCACGCCCAATAATCTCCATGAGGACGCTTGCGCCCGTGGCAAGCACCTTGCGGGTGCCCAGCGCGCCCTTGTCGTAGCTTTCCGAGAGCTCCGCGTCGCCCAGCCTCGCCAGAATGCCCTGCATCCGCACTGACCAGAATTCGCGGGGTAGATCTCTCACGCCGGGGAGCAGCAGCACGAAGCCCGAGAGCAGCATCTGCGAGATGGGCGCCGCCGAAGGTTCCTGGTCGCCATCGTCGTCGTTTTCGCCATCGCCATCGCGGGTTTCCTCATCCGCTGCGGGCTTCGAGGTCGGCGGCGGGACGGGCGTCCTCACTCGAGGCGTGCCCGGCGTCGAGTTGGCAGGGCTAGTGGACCAGCTCCTCCATCCGGCCTGGAGCTGCTGCGGCACGGCTGTTTTTCTCGCAAACGGATACCCGTAGCTCGTGACTGCGCTGGGCAGCTTGAAGGCTTCGATCTCGGCGTACGTCTCGTGGTGAGTGAGAATGTCAAAGAGCGCGTGCGTCTGCTCGCGACTGAGAGCCGCAGGCGTCATGATGCAACCTGGTGGGGCATGAGAGCTTTTGGAGGGAGCTTCGAAAAATCGAGTCGGGTGGACGGGTCGAAGAAAATGGGAAGAGCAGAAAAGGGATGCGCACCGTCGACGAGGACTTAATAGCCTTGTCCCATCTGCTCAGCCCCCTCAGAAAGAGGCCAACCCGAGAGGGAATGTCGTGACAAAGTGGTTGCAGCCCTTCTCCTTGTCCTTGTCACGGCCCTGGCAAGTGCTGGCAAGTGAGGGCACCAGCTGAGATGGCCATGTGGCCCCACTAGCTGCTCGCCTCCGCCACGCCGTTACTCGCCGCGGCCCCGGTACAAGCCACAGTCGCTCCTTATCTCGGAGTGGACGATGTCAATGTACCATACGTTCTAGGGAAGGCCTTGGGGTCAGTGTCGTCTTAATGATCATGATGGATGCAAATTAACCGAAACCAAAAACCCAGCCGTTTAGTTGTAAGTGACCTGGCGCCACTCAGGCGCTGTGACTTAAAAAAGAGTTTTTCAGTTCCCTGCATTAACTTCGTTCCCACGTCAGCCAAGGCGGTAGATACGATTGGCGATCATGGGTCCACAAGCACTAATTCATGTAGTCACTACTCTGCGGACAAATTATAGGCATGAAAACCCATCAGGCGTAGTAGTAAGCATCAATTTAGGCCTATCAACGTTTCGTTTATCATCATTGACAGAGGAGAATCAAGCAAAGTTATAAAACCAGTCCATGACGTCGCGACCCCCGTCCAATCCTTTTTGATCCTCCCGTATTACTTGCATCATGGTATCAAAAAAGCAACACTTCTTACTCATTCAAAAGGGTATAACGTAAACCACTGCAGCCCCCGCACAGTTCCTTTTAAGCATCACCCCGCATCCTTCATTCACCAAATCTTCTAAACTGTCTGACCGGGAGGAGGAATAGCGAGGTCGCCAATCTTCTGGTGGCCATTGGTGTAGTGTGTGCCATTGCCGTTCAAGGGCTTGTTGTGACCGTTGGTGACGCCGTTTCCGTTGATGGCGTGTGTTCCATTGGTGTTTCCGTTGGTATTTCCATTGGTCACTGGGTGCGCCTTTCGCTCGATCGTCGGCGCGGGAGGGATGTCAGTGCTCTTAGGCGCCGAGCCAATAGAAAAGACGGGGCTCTCCCACTTCTCGCCCTTTCCGGCAAGATCCTTGTACTCCGAGGCCTTGTTGCTGATGCCGCCGGGGAGGTCAATGTTGGGGAAGATGCTGTCCTCCTTGACAAAGGCAATGTTAGCCTTCTTGTCTGAGACAGCCGCTTGGGCCTGCTCCGCCTTCTGGGCAAATTCCAGCTTCCAGGCGTTCATGTAGCGGGTGTAAATGTTGGGGGCATCCTCGGGGTTGGCCCTGGCCTCGGCGGCAGCACGGTCGACCTCTTGCTTCACCTTGAAGAGATGGGCGTCAAGTACGTTGCATTGATCTTTGATGGCCTTCTCAACAGCCTTCTGGATCGGCTTTCGCATAACCTTGAGCGCGATGGGCTTGGCCAATGCGAAAAGAAGTTTGTGGTTGGACTTTTTGACCTTGAATGTGAGGCCCTTGAAATCGACATCCACTTTTTCGACCTTGAAGAAGGTCTGTGAATCCTTCTTGTGAGCCGAAGCTACCTTCATCTTGAAAGAAAAGCCATCACCGGGCAGGATAATGTCCATGACACCCGTGTCGGTGATGCTGGGGAAGCCCTTCTTGCGCTTGATGTGAAAGCTGACATCACGAAGATCCATCTGGACACCGGCGACCTTGACCTCAAATGACTGATGGTTCTTGTTGGCAATCTTCTTCCTTCCTAGGCGGAAGTAGTGCTCGCTCGCGATCTCGAGCACGTTCGGGGTAAAGTTGTCGCTCTCCAGCACAAGGTTCTCGATGATGGCATCAAACTGAGGGTCGCTGTACTCAATGCGAGGGATAGGGATGTAGGCAGTGTTCTCCAGGATGGCTGGGATGATGACCTCGCTAATGTCCTTGAGGAGATGGGGCTTGAAGACAACCTTGCCGTCGACGCCAGTGCCCAGATCCTTGAACAGCTTTTGAATCGACTGGGCAAACGCCTTGTTCTGGGGGTCCTGATCAAACTGATCGGAGATGAACTTGATCTCGTCAATCACACGGTCGGTGTGGTTGCGGTACTTGTTGCGGAGAAGGTAACGGCCCCGCTCGTAGAGCTGATCCCACTCGTGAGTCGACTCCTCCTCAAGAATGAAGCCTTGCTCGAGGAGGCAACGTCGAATATAAGCGTCCAAGTCCTTGAACCATTGCTTGAGCTCGGGGTCCTTGTCGGCATCCTTGTAAATCTGGCCGATAGACTCCCAGAGGTCAGAAGTCGAAGTGCCGTTAGCGAAGCGCTCGATCAGTGTGCGCAGATCTGCCTCGGCGGCGGCGAAACCAGATCGAGCCTGCTTGGTAGAATCGGCACCGCCCTGACCAAGAGAACGACCGTGCTTGCCGTAGGTCTCAGCAAGTCGAAGAATGGTCTGGATGGCCTGCGAGTAGTCCTCATGCTGCTGGCACTCAAGAATCATCTTCTTGAGGCGGAAGATGGTCTGGTCCTTGCGTTCCTGGGGCACCTTCTTGTCAAAGTATTCCCGGGCACGGCGACGATAGTCTTCGTTGATCTGAAGAATATTTTTCTTGGTGCCCTCTGGAACGTTTCCGTCAATCTTTTGCTGAGCAGTTGCCGTCGCAACATCAATTCCAGCATTGGGGTCAATCTCATTGGGCTGAGAAACAGCAGCGTTAACACCTCCTGCCACGACATCTTGGGCGTCATTCTTGGGCTTTCCGGAATACAGGCCTTGGGTCTGCTTCTTGATGTTCTCTCTGGAGAAATCAGGGGCATCGTGCCAGGTGTTATCTTCGGCCGGCGTGTCAATCTGGCCTAGTTGGTCTTCAGAGGGACGGACTCTAGACGCGGCGTTGGTAGCAGCATCGCCGGCGATGTCCCGCAGAAGAACAGTGCTATCTTTGAGGAGCTTCCGGAACTGGCCGTTTGTGATGAGAAGCGTGCCAAGGGTCCTCAGACCCTCCAAGGCCTCCTTGCCGTCCTGCGTGGCGGCATCCTTGGAAACAGGAGCATTAGGAGCGGTGACAGACTTGGTGTCAAATTGCGTCGTCTCCCAGATGAAATCCTGGATCAGGTTGCCCTCGTTCTTGGATAGGAGGAGATTCTTTGCCTGCTTGACGACTTCGCGAACATCACGAACCAAGCGTTTTCCGTCGTCGGAGAGCTCTGCGGGTGGGCTCGAGAGAGCCTGGGACTGGAGGAAGCTGCTGAGAGCTACATCGATTTGATCGTTCTGGAAATAGTCGCAGTGGTTAGTGAAACGATCAATGAAATGTCTGAGACGAGAGAGCACATACGGAAGGAACCTTGCCATTCTGGAATGCCTTCACGATTCCATAGAGCTGGAGCTTGCGGTTAATGTCGGCCTCCTTCTGTGCCGTGTCGGTGGGTTTGTTAACGTTGGCGGACATGATGGTGGGGATTCGGTATTAATTGAGGTAAGAAAAAAGGTGGGTTTTTATCAGGTTGAAGGGGTATTGGGTATTAAGGGAACTGAGAAGAGTTGGAAGAGGGGAGCGGGCGTGTTGGGGTATCACAAGTAGATGGCAGTGCTCCTCGAGGGACAGGGTATAAAGAGCTCCCGGTGTATGGAGAAGAAGTAATAAGACAGGATTAAGATCAAGGGCAGGTGGGATTGCAGGCGGCGGGGTTACATATACTCTTGGATTGAATGGAGATGCGAAGCGAAAGCCGGTAGCTGCCTCGTAATTTTTAGTCGGTAGCTACTACATCATTGCAAGCAAAGTTGGATTCGGGGGGAGGGAGTGACGTTTGGCGAGAGCCAGGAGAGGCGCTGATCGTGGACGTCATCGGAGCCATGTCGCAAAAAGTAGGTCGCTGTCGACTGCCGACGACGCAAACACGACCACTAACACGCCTGGCGCCGGCGGCCCACCCAACTAAGATGCGACACAGGTAGAGAGCCCGGGCCCAAGCTGAATGTAGCCGTAATAATTCGGGTATCAACAGGTGCAATGTCGTTTGCTCTGTGCGGGCACACCCTGCACGGTACAAGAGTCAGTACCGCACATGGCATCATTGATTGAGACGAACGACGACAGGGGTGTGGCCAACAGACGAAGCCAAAATGGATCTGCCAGCTTGGCAAGGGTTGGATCAAGACGTTCTCGACTTTGGTCCTCTTTTTTTTTTTTCTTCTTTTTTTTTTCTTTCAACATCATCTTCACCCTCATCCTTCTACCGTTCACACCTCGCACTCTCTCCCCACTAGGCATTCGTCATGTTTCACCATGTCCGCATTGCTAGGGCCGTTTTCGATACTTTCCTTTCCCGCCAACCTCCTCCTTCTCCAACGTGGAAAACATGTGAGACAAAGTTTTTGGGGGTCTAGACCCGTGTCTGATGTGTCTGCGCCTCCACGCGATGGCTGAGGGAAGCCACGCTACTTGCCTAGCGACTTGGTCTCCCTTTCGGCTAAGGCCGCTTAGGCGCTGCATTGATGTCAATGGGGAAGAAAACAAAAGGAGGCATCCAATCTCAGGATCCAGGCTTGAATGGGCTCCCGGTGTTGTTTTGCGACTCGCGCTGCCCCCGGGCGGTAGCGCCGGTGACAGGTCAAACAGTCTTAGATGTGATTATGTGAATGAGTGCATCCTGTCACAGCGGTGCAATGCACAAGTAAAGTATGAAATGGTTGTGATTGTGATGCGTCTGTTTTGCTGGCGTCACCTCAGTCAAACCCAATCCTCACAAAAGGAACATGAACCATGGCATACGGATGCCGTTCCAAGCCGTCATGTTTCTCCAAACGTTCGTACATAATTTCTTTTTCCAAAGAACCAGCCTTCCTCTGGCTGCATCTCGCCCACAGCCCCCTCAGGATATTTTGGTGCGTTTTGGAAGAGAATCCATTTTGGCCTGGAATCACGGTAACGCCAAGCTGCTAACCTAACGCACCTCGTGGCTGCGGAGTGCCGTCCATGACAGCTGAACTCAACTCAGCTGCTGTAATCGTCATGGTCAGGTACAATTTAATCGACAATTTAATCGACAATTACGCGTTCGCCCCCCCATGGCGCAATTAACGACAGTCGCCAGGCTCGCTTCTGCTCGTGCCCTGCTTGCAGCATCCCGCCAAGCCAAATGCCGCTCCGTGCTGATCGCCCACCAGGAAATGCTGGGCTGCCGAGAGGAGGTGAACGATCCATGACGTCAACCCGTAGGCTCGCCATAGCTGCGACCATGCAACCATCATGGTCTGGATGCGGGAACGTCTCACGTTACAGTGGCCGGACAACACTGTTGCCATGATTACTTCCAGGCCTATTACCACCAGGTACGTGGTGTCGCATGGGTATTGCATCACTCACTCACAGGCCTAAAGAGGGTCAAAGAGGCCCGCTACATGATGAGCTGACCATGGCCGTGGCATCCAATGGCGACCGGGGTAGCACGATGCGCCTAGCCGAATCCAGCAGAGAAATAGGCTAAGCAGCCCAGGATGATTCCAGTATTCATTTACTCAGTGCAAAACGTGCCATAGAGGCCGCCGATTTTGGAAGCGCGTGCTTGGTCTGTTCCATCAGAGATGATCGCTATTTCTGGGTGACGTCGCATCCTTTGTCTCGGCCCCAAGTTAGCCTCGAACCATTGCAGAAGATCAGCTGGTGATGTGCGTCTTGCCGTGTTTAGTAAAAGTACTGTGAATCCGGCAGAAATTCACAGTAAAATGCCTTCTCAAACTGTGTAAAAGGGAACTAAACTGACTCATCAAGAACACATTTATGAAGCGATGCCATTTTCCAATTCATATTTCTCATTCTCATAATACAAAAGTTGATGACAGCTGCTCACCTGGCTCATCTCAATCTCCACAAGCAATGCAGACGCAAGCAACAGTCGAATAGGTTACACCACGCACCGCATCACGAGTGTCGCGCCTAAATTGCACTGCATAGTCCCGTGAAGCCTTGCTGGTCGCACTGCTGAGGATGGAGCTTTTTTTTCTGCACGCATTTGGTATGCCTCGCTTTCAGGTCGAAAATTAATACTACACAAGGCCAGTCTTCGGCTCATTGGATAGCACACTTGGTGGAGTGCATAGGGTCTTTATGAATGCGCTGTGCCGGTGCTAAAATTGCAGTGAAAATTATTTCAGTGACAAGCAATAGGTACGTAGTGTTTGCCGCCACCAATCACAATAACGCTAGATTTCGCAATATAAAAATTACTCTCGAGTAATTCAACATGTCTTCGTAAAAATAAGAAGAAATGGGGGTTACAATTTGAACCAAGGTAGAGAGTAAAAATACACCACATAATATAGAAAAACAAAGAATTATGTAGTGATAATCCAGCACCTTACATCACACACAGCGGCTACTTACTCCATCATTAACATCGCAAGTTCTGCATTTTTAATTCACTCTTTCTCACCGATTATCGTGCAGCTGTATCCGTTTCAAATTAGCCATGGGACCCTGGAGCAAAATAGCCACTGTAAGTGAACAAAACCTGAGTGGCTGCAGAAAAAGAAAACCCCCATCCATGCGTCCCCATCTGCCCATCAGATTTGCTCCACAGACTATCGATCTCAGCTCAACCGATTTAGGCACCCCGAGCCCTGGACGTGGGTCCAGCTAGATGCAAGAAGGCGATATTCCCCGCCCGCCCGTCGCGGAAAGGATGCATATTTGAACAACAAAACAATGCAGCTCGACAAGGACGCAGGGTCGCCAGCCAGTGTGTGGCCCACACCCCGTTCACTCACACCGAAGGCCATTGCCCTGTTAGCCGAGAACGCGGAGTTAGCGACTCAGCTTGAATCTGAGTAGATAAAAGGTGACCAAACCAAGTCTCGGCCCTTTTGCCGGAACATCTTTTCCATGCCCGGGTGGGGAATACGCGACATCTTGGCAAGCGCTGTTCTTTCAGCCTCAGAATGAAAAAAAGAAACAAAATGAAATGATGTTGTTTCTAAATGACTATATTCTATACTAAAAAAGATGCCGCGACTCAAGAAAACCTAATTCTACTCAGATGAGATACCCATGTCAATCAATGTCGCCGCCAGCTGTGATGCCAGCGATAGGTACGGACCCACCCCCGAGCCGGGTCCGGGCTCGTTCTGCCATGCGAGATCCAGGCCGAGGTCTTTCGGCAGTTGACACCTTGTAACAAGCATCAATATCGGGCTGCGAGTCGGAAACCTGGAGCCCCACGAAGAGCTGAATGTGGGGAAGAAATACCCTGGGTTCAGGCAATATGTAGTGCGGTCCAAACTATGTCGCCAGACTTATAACAGCGCCTCCCTCGCGCCCGACTCTGGGCGTCCCGTTGATGGCCCTTCTGTAGAGTTGAGCCTCAGAAACACCCTTCACCATGTCCTCAGGAATCCCCAAGCCCCCCTACGAGCCCGAGTTCGCGGCCTTCCTCGATGCCCTTCCCGGCCCTGCGGACATCACTCCGGAGTTGATCCAGCCGCTTCGCGATTCTGGCTTTGCCATTGTCTCTCTAGAAGAAACTATTGAAGGCGAACCCTACACACACGAGGAGCGCACCGTCCCCGGACCTCACGGCCCCGTCACGCTGTCCATCTTCCAGCCCAAGGGCGCACCTCGCTCAACAAAGCCAGCAATCTACTACATGCACAGCGGCGGCACCATCCTGGGCAACCGCTTCTTCGGCTTCAAGGAGGTCCTGCAGCAGGGCAAGCAGGTTGGCGCCGTCTGTGTCACCGTTGAGTACCGCCTTTCGCCGGAGCACCCGTTCCCGGCGCCCCTCGACGACTCATACGCCGGTCTCACCTGGGTCTGGGACAATGCCGGTGAGCTCGGCATCGACCGGGACTACCTGATGCTCTGGGGTCAGAGCGCCGGAGGATGCCTGGCGGCCGGCCTGTCAACGCTCGCGCGGGACCGCAACGGCCCCAAGATCCGAGCCCAGCTTCTTGACGGACCCATGCTCGACGACCGCATGACGAACAACTCGAGCCGCCAGTTTGTCGGCGAGGGAAGCTGGTCGCTCGGCTCCAACAAGACGGCCTGGGCTGCGTACCTCGGCGCCTCGATCGTGGGCACTCGCGATGTGAGTCCGCTGGCGGCGCCTGCGCGAGCCACCAATGTCGCGGGCCTGCCGCCGACCTTCATCTGTGTGGGGGGTGCGGAGCTGTTCCGCGACGAGAGCATCGAGTATGCGCAGAAGCTGTGGGCAGCTGGAGTCCCCGTCGAGCTGCATGTCTGGCCTGGAGGGTTCCACCTCTTTGATCTGATGCTGCCGGACCACCCGGTGTCAAAGGCATCCATTGCAACTAGGGGGGTGTGGACAAGAAAGTTTTTGAACAAGCCGAGAGATTCGAAGCTGTAAATATCTGTTTTGGGACAAGGGATTCGGTTATATTTGCAACGGAGTTTCGATGGGAAATGTGGGCGTATGACTAGCGGGTAGAATCAATGATCATTGCTTTCGAATTTCTTGCTTCATATCAACGGGTCGCTCTGGAGTACTCACCAATGGCGTGCAGTGTCAAATATAGTCGCAGAACAGGCAATGGCAGATACATAAAGGTGCAGGTACTCTCAATCACGCGAAACTTCTTCATTTGACCTTTGAACGCCATCTATGTCGTTTCGTTATGCTACCAGCATTCCCATAAAACAAAATTCACATCATTGACCTTCATTCGTCGTCGACTGCTTTGCTCCCAAATTGTTGAAAACATTCGCCTTGACCTGGCTTGCGATCAACCCTGACCTCTCTTTGGAAGCAATCAAATTGGTATCCTTGGCCAACTTCTCTACAGCCTTGTCGGTACCCTTCATCCTGCCACCAATCATACCCTGCGCAGCTCTACTTCGCGTGATATTTCCGGTGGCTTCCTTGATCTTGGAGCTGAGATCCAACATTTGCTTGTTACCGTAGTCGCGGTTGGTGAGGAGAGGGCTCTGACTGAGCGTCTGGACCCAGTACTTGTGCCAGAGCAGCTCAAGGAGGTGGGAGTCGAGAGAGCTCTTGAAGTGGGAAACCTCGAGACTGTAGTATCGGTTCGCATGGGCACCGAATTCGGCCGCCTTGGCTAGCGGAACTGCCTGGAACCCATCCGAGGTGGTGGTGCTGGTGCCTTCGGCTTTGTGATTCGCTGGGTAGGTGCGGAAAGCGCCGATCTCAACCTTGCCGGCGTTGATGGTGCGATCGGGGTCGATAACGACAGCAAGAAATGGATCCTGAAACTGCTGCTGCATGGCCTCAGTATCGACGTCGATTCCACTGAGCCAGCATCCGTAGCCGGGGTGGCTGTGGTACCATCCCACTACGTTCTCCTGTCGTCCCTGGGCACGGCACAAATCAAGGTATTCGACGAGGTATTCGTTTGCCTCTCCCTGGGCGTTGACTCGAGTCTCGGTTCCTTCGACAGGCAAGCGGAAAGCGTCGGTGACAACAAAGGTGTCCTCGTCGATATAGCCCTGCATCAGGCCCATGACCTCGAGGTTACCTCCGGAGCGTGCGTGCATCGTCATCTTGATGAGGGCAACGGCACTAATGCGCACATGCTTGAAGTAATTCGGGTCTTTGGTCCATGGTCGGGCAGAGCCGATGTTCTTCTGCGCTTCGGCATCGTAGTTGTAGAGTGCGTCACGCTTCGGATCGACCAACTGGATGTTGTTGTCCAGTTCTGTGGCTAGGTCAGCAGCCAAACCGAGGAGGGAATGCCAGCGTCAGGCACGCTTACCCCATGACTTGAGAGCGCCCGCCTCCATCGTGACGACCTGCCTCTTCCTTGAGGGCGTGAGGCTGCTGAGATGGAGATGGAGATGCGGATGGGAGAAGATGCAGGTGAAGGTGATGCTAGAGGTTGGTCACTGATGGCGGGCTGCCCCGCTCTTGCCGCCTAGTGGTCTTATCGATAAGAGCTCGCCCCAGAGTGGGTAAATTTAGCAGCAGATGGGGAGACATTCAATTCTATGTTGGAATGAAGGATGAATTGTTTTATTAATTCAGAGACATAAAAGAGGCAACCAATGGTAAGATGTGGTGACTTATATGCCAAAAAATATATCAATGGATAGCATGCGTTGAAACGTCATCATTCAGGTAAACAAGCCAAAGTCACTGCACAAAGACGGGTTCCGCTAATCACAAAGTAACCTGCGAAGTGTGAAATGACCAACTGCCAATCATCTAAAGATTGTATTATACAAATAAAGTTTGTTCATTTTAGCTTAAAAATTACAATTATGCCACAGTAATAGCTGTAGACGCCGTTTTTGTTTCTTATTTAAAAAGAGCTAGGACTATTTAGAGTCGCCAATCGTAACAGTGTCTGGCAAACCACTTTGACGCTATTACAACTGACCGAGCTGACCAATACCATCGTAAGTTGGCAAAAACAAACGCCAAATAAACCACAATTGTTTTCAGCTGGTTCACTTGGTATTTTGCATACTGCAACATCAAAAATTAAACGAAGAGAGCTTTCCGACCGCATCGCGATGTGGTTTGATCCTACACATTCAGGCGAAGTGTTTAAAGACCAATTCTAAACCATGCCAGGCTAGGGCTTGGCATCTCATCAACATTATGAATTTTCTAAGGTAAATAGTATTACATCAAAGTAAGAAGGACATAAGCTACGCTTGACTAGCAGTCAAAATATGTGAGCGAAGCGTTCAGCCTCACGTGAACACTCCCACCTCCCCGCAGCCGAGCCTTTCAAATACCAACACTGGTCAACACTCTGGGAAGATCAACCAAAACCTGGCAATCCGAAGTTGACTAGGGAATCAAGACAGCGGTCATTGATAGGCTCCATGCAAATATGGCAGAGGCCTCATTTCACGGCCAGGTCGATGCACACAACGTGTTAGCTGGCAACACCATCCCTGGTGAGACTGTCAACCTCCAAGTGAAATCCAGTATGTTAGAAACTCCCCATCTTGAAGCCGGTTCTGATGTTATTTGAGTAATATGTACCTATTACTACATCAGATACAGGCTCAGTACACCACCAAATCCATCCTCGACAATCATACCCTTCCGTCGCGATCTCCACTTTGTCCCGAGAAGGGATTAAGTTTCGAGAGTACTCCGACTATGCTCCGAGCCGGCCAGTCGTGTAGCTATTGTAGGTTTGGGCGGGTTCGGGTAAGGCCTACATCTTATACGTGAGGATCTCATTGACGAGAGCACAGAAAGTCACAGATCGCAATTGAAGTTACCCATCAGTTAAAGGAACAACGCGATAAAATTAGCTACGAAGCAGATGTTATCTTCAGAGAAGATGTGACGATACTTCGAGATCACTATTTAATCTCTCTGATAAATGAAGACGACATGTGGAGATGCACGGCCTAGTGCAGCTGTCGACAAGATCGTGGCTAGAAGCTAACAGTCTCTATGAGAAATTCTGTAAGACTTTTACAGTTCCAATCGCTGAATCATTCCCTGCTCCTCCGTTCAAGGATTGGGAGACCTGTGACACTCCTTCCACACGTCGAAGTTGCTCTCACGTATCACCCAGACGACGAAAATCTAGCACTAGTTTTACTTGATGGGGCTAGATTTGCCTATCGTAATTGCAAGTACAATGTTACAGAGCGAATCATACGGCGATCAACGAGCACAAAAGATACGATAATTGTTCAAAATTCAACACTTCTTATACTAATATATGCAAAACAAGGCCAGCTAGAGAAAGCTGAAACATTAGGAAAGCAGACATTAGAGGGGGCGCAGGCGAAACTCGGAACTAAACATTTTCTCACACTCCACGCAATGAATAATTTTGCAACCGTGTATTTTTGCCAAAGTCGACGAAACGAGGCTGTGCGTCTACAAGAGAAGGCACTTCAGGGTATTCCGAACGTATATGGAGACAAAAGCCTGGCCACGTTCGCAGCCGTGGCAAATCTTGCGGTGCATTATAGTGAGTTCCCAGAAAGATTGCGCGAAGCGGAGGAATTAGGAGCTAGAGTGTTGGAGGGAACTAAAGTAGAGCTGGGGCTTGAACATCCTGATACACTCGAAACTATGGCTCTGATTGCGGATATTTATTCCAAACAAGCTCGATAGGACATAGTACAGAGGCTACGAGCGGAGGCATTGGAGGGGATGATATCCAAGCTAGGTTCTAGCCATTTTGACACATTGCAACTTATGGAGGACCTCGCTGAAACATACAAACACCAAAACCAGTTGGAGGAGGCAGAGGTATTGTTGTTGAGGACGTTGGCGGGGCGAAAGGTGGTTCTAGGGCCCGAGCATCCTGAAACACTCTCAAGTATGAGTCTTCTTGCCGATTTACGGAAACTCCAAGACCGAAAGGAGGAGGCATTTGTTTTAATGAAGGAATGTGCGCAAATTCAGGCGCGAGTACTTGTACCGGATCATACGAACACTATGTTGTCTTTGTACAAGGCAGAGAGGTGGGCTGGGAGACAATCGGTGTCACCAAGCTCGTCTCTTTAACCAGCCCGTATATTTTCTCATCTAACGTCCTATAAGTATTAATTTATGCTCCCAAGAGACTAAAACACCGATTTTTGTCACTTGAGTGAAATCTTGTTCGATTTCCAGTCTTATTGAGTTGTTGTTGGCCGTGATTATGCTGTCACAGCTTCGATTTAATCACTACACAAATCGATCCGTGCCAGCGACACGGGTTAATCACCAACTAGCTATCTTATCTCATCAATAAATAATTAAACACAGATAAAGAGTATCTTTACTCAAAATTCATGATCGTAGAGATGTTACTGCAAAAGTGAAGAAACCTCCCATTTTTCCAATGTCCGCGACATGTCATTTTTCGTCGCACGAAACTCGATTTCGGCTCTCTGGGAGAAATGGCCAACTATTACTAATATAATAAACACATTTGAATCCACAAAAAGGAGCAAAAAAAAGGAGACCAGTTGGAGTGGCCTTGGCCATTCCTCTGAATGAGCAGGTAGGTGCATAAGCTTCGGGCAAGACGATCCCCCAACTTCCAATTAAGATGCCAAGGATTGACCATGATACACAGAGACGCGTTGAGAGTCAGCTACGTGGCAAGTGACATATCTTAAAATGTGAATACTCATAGCGGTGTTGCACGGCAGGTCAACTACCGGAGGACAATAGTTTCCCTTTTTGGCAATGGCAGCATGACAGGTCGCGAATTCGGAAGAAGGTAGCCTAGCGATCCCTCCGGCCCTGCATTCATCTCCGCAATATTCGGAGGTGCGATATGACACAGCGAGCAGAGCCGGTGCCACGGAGCCGGTCATGGCGAGCACGACATGTCGCGCCGTTTCGATCGACGTCGTCCTATCAAAGCGGAGTCAAGCGCTGGCTCTGAAAGCCAGCCACGGCACAAAGAACCCACAGGCCGCCGGTGGCAAAAAGAAAAGACAACAAAGCAAGCACAGCATCACATCACGGATCCAAAACCAAAAAAACAAAGAAAAAAAGAGAAGACTGTGCGTCTACAGAGTTTCGCGGAACGGTCAGCTCCGAGAACACAACTGGAGCGGAGCGAAAGTCGGTGTCCTGGTACGGCGCACAACCCTCCCAACGCGGCGGACGGACGGACGAACGGACCGACGCTCATTGCGCTGCTCCTCTTCTGCTTTGGGGTGCCCGGATGGTGGTTTTTTGTTTCGACCAATGTGGCAAATGAAGTCGAGCGGGAACGGCCTGGAGGTGTCATTTCCATAAGCTGATTTGCAGCCTCGGAGGAAACTAAATCACGATATTACGCGACTGTGAGACATGCATGACAAGAACTGGCTCTTAGGGAACGCCGAGAAAGAAAAAGAAAAGAAAAGAAAAGCTCCCTTGGAGCGACAGCGCCATTCGGGCCAAAGCCCCGTTCCTGTTCAGCCAGCCCATCAGGATCGTCGCCAGAAGCGCATACGGAAGGGGAAAGGAGAGAGGCCTGAGCCGCCCTTAAACATGCATCTCAACCGTTTTGTGCCAAGAGCGAACGGGGCCTAGCTGCCGCCCCGGCTACGAAGGATGATTTGAGCGGCCGGTGAGACACGGCGCTGGTCAAGCCACGGCTGGAGCAACAACGCTGGGCGGGCTGTGTGTTGATCTTGGGCTTCCACCCGCCGCCTAATCCAAAAGAAAATGTCTGATGTCTGTGAAGGGTGGGAAAGTCAAAAAGGTCCTAGATTGCCGCTTTGGGAGTTTAGTTTCCCCATTAACGCTCGCCTTTTCAGCCGCATTGAACTGCTTCCTCTCCCCCCCTGATTGCTCATGGTAGAAAACACCGAGCCCGTGTTCAAATTGGGGTTTCTGGAAGTAGTTTGATTCCGTCCCAGAAACTTCCCCATCATCTAACTCTCAAGAGATAGCTGCCAGAGACGGTCATTCTTGTCATCATGTCCTGGACAAGGAGAGATAGTCCGTACCAGGCTTTCGTGGAGCAGGCAGCTAGTTTTCCTAATGAGATTGTATTTCCGCAATGGTTGCTCAACATCTTTGAAGTCTCGCATGGTAGGCCGTCCTTTTGCTACGATTTCTCGTTTCGTGCCAGCTAACCCATCGTCTAGAACACCCGGCAGGCCGTTGGCGTGTCGAAGCAAATCCTCGCTGTCTGCATTCCAAGGCCACCTTGAGAATCGTGTAAGTACTTACCAATCCGGGCAATTCTTCATTCAAAACCTCCGTAGATCGATCGATTGATCGATCGTTGTGGATCACGTTGGAGCCTTCAAACTTCACACTTCAATCACTTGCTAATGACACGCACAAAAAAAGGTTCGCACCGCTGGACCTCCCTCGCAGAGATTCACTCGACCAAACGCTGGAAGCTTTCAGCATTCTCGGCGTCCCGAGCGACTTTGCTAGGGAGCGCGTCCAGTCAGTTAGTCACAGCTTCGGTCGCAATACTGATCCGACGGGGTCCTGTTCCTGGTTTAATTTCCTGTGCAAGAACATTGACGTCAAGAAGGATGCGAGCCACGCGCCAGAGGTGGACAACCGCACAGCGTTGAGGGGCTACAGCTGGCATCGAGCAGGCTTCTTCTTGAGGGTCGACTCGGACGGGTGCGTTACTCTGGTATGCTTCGGTTCCACGCCGCAGGTCAGGGAAAGGCTGAACGAGTTTATTGTTTCCAATGCCTGGGAGCATGTACTAGACAATCCGTACGTCTTGTTTGACCTGGTCCTCGAGGGCCTGTATTACGATGTCGACGACACGCTGTGGAAGATGAACACCATTTTTGGGCCCATAGAACTTGTAAGTGACAGCAAGCGCTCTGGGCTCTCTTTGTCCTCTTGGGCTAACGAAAACAGTCGATTCTCGAGTTTGCCAACAAACGCAGCCACAAGATGAGCTCCAAGATCCCATTCACCGCGATGCACAACTGCGCCAAACACATCATTCACATTGCAGAGGCTCTCGAGTCGTGCATCATGATTGTCGACTCGACCTTTCAGCACGTGCAAAGGCACCAGCATACTCCGATAGACGGGCACCCCGACGAGGTTTTGGAACAGCTCCGTGAACGCCTGCAATACCGACGGTCCGTCTTCCGCTCTAGCCAGCTCCGCCTCGCCAGCCTGCAGAAGCGCATCGACAACGCCATCTCACTTTCCACCAACCTCGTTACACAGCAGGATTCTATAGCCATGGTTCAAGGCACCAATTCGACCAAAATAATTGCGACCATCATTTTGATATTCCTGCCGATAATCGGAGTCACTGTCGTCATAGGGTCGCAGCTCTTTATAACTCAACGCGTCAAGGGATCGTGGGAGACTCTAGTTACGCCACTTTTCTGGACGATGCTGTGGACATCCATTCCCCTGACTGCGCTCGTGGCCATCTGTGCCTTGAGCTGGCACTGGTGGACCCATGTTGATTCTCCTCCGGGTGTCGGCGTTGTCAAGGCCGTCAAGGCGAGAGCAGCGACGCTCAGCGCCATGGCCACGAGGAAGTCTTCTTGAGTCCCCAAGATAAAAAAAAGAGGGAGGATTTAATACTTTGGTCCGGGAATCGCATTTTGTTCCTCTGCCTAATTTCATTTTGGAGGTCACATCACCAATCGGACGCATAAGGTTCAAAGTTTAGTCAGGTTGGGTTGCCATTGCCAAGCCGTCATGAAACAACGGCGGAATAGAACCAAAATTTGTACTTTGTATTTATTCTTTTATAAGATATACACGAATATGTTGCTTATGTACTATGGGAACCAAAATGTGTTGTCGTCGGAACTTGTTCCCCTTTGGGATCGGAGCGTGCTGCTTAGCAAGTGAAGACGGCAGGGCCGGGGATCGTATACGTGGAAGCTAAAAAAGGCAAAATGTCAGAAGAGACACAAGATATAGCCGTGTGGAGTGTCTTACCCTGGTAGGCGTCGTAGGTGATGCCGGCGTCAGTTCCGGCGTAGGCTCCGGGGAAAGCAACAAGGTCGGATGGCTCATTGCTGCCGCCGCCAGTCACCTTGAGCTGGTGGCATCCTGGGTAGAACTGGGCACCGGGGTACTGGTAGGCCGCGTGCAGGGCAATAATCTCATGGCGGACAAGGTAGTATCCGGCCTTGATGCAGCTGGGGATGGTGTAGTCAACACCCTTGTTGCCGGAGACCATCAACGAGGACTGTTTTTTTTTTTTCTTAATTAGTAATTGACTTCCTTGGTACTCTTTCAGATTGACGTACAGCTCCCCAAGTGTCCGAGGTTCCAGTTCGGCCCTGCTCCTGGACCTTGAACCACACAGCCTCTGATCCAGGCAGCCACTCGTTGCATCCAGTGTCGGGGCATCGAGCCATGTAAGTCAGAGTAGGACCGACGTGAGAGTCGGGCCAGAGGGTCCAAGCCAGGTTCACAGTGGAACCGGCGGCGACGGTGGCGTGCAGAGCGGCAGGCTCGCTGCCGTTGGTGCCTCCAGCAGAGTAGCCGTTGCACTGGATGTCAATCGAGGTGACATCTTCGACAGGTCCGTTTCCAGGAATCTTTCGGGAGATGTGTTCGGGGACAGGCGAGGTGTAGGGGTCGGTGTAAGGTTGGTAGAACTCGTACTCCTCACCACCAATGGTTCCGTTGGAAACATAGCCGTGGGCAGCGACTAGCGCTGCAGAAGAAAGAAGAGAAGCAAGGACACGCATTTTGAAAAATTGAGTGTTTTAATAATAGGTTCAAGAAGAAGAAGAAGAAGAAATTCCACGGCCAGCGGGTTTGATTGTCTTGAGATGTGAGACGAGTCTGGTTCTCTCTCTTTCCACGAGGAGACTGCAC
This sequence comes from Calonectria pteridis, assembly GCA_022837005.1. Taxonomy (NCBI): domain Eukaryota; kingdom Fungi; phylum Ascomycota; class Sordariomycetes; order Hypocreales; family Nectriaceae; genus Calonectria; species Calonectria pteridis. The sequence continues at coordinate 25,925 of JAKZGU010000057.1, forward strand.
GCCATCTTTTAAATGCAGCCCTTCGGAGGTTGTTGGACTTCGAATAGATCCCAAACAAGACGTATAATGAAGGACTCGCGTCCCATAGGAAAAAACCCGCCATTCAAACTCGGTTGCGGTGCTGGACAATCCTTGGCGTACCGCAACGTTTCAAGTGTCGCGCGCCGCGAAAGGGCGCTATTGGTGGAGTTTCAAGGCTGCCCTGGACGAAACAGAGTGTGGATTGCCGGGAAAACAAAAAAATCTGGGGACGCAGCCGCCAGGGATTTATTTTCCGGGATTATCGATAGACTCCCGAAACCGTAAGAGTTTTAAAGCCGGCGACTATGTTTGTTAGCGAGGGCGAAACCCTGCTCGAAGGCTGGTATCGCCAAGGCCGGCGAAAGGGGAGAGGACTGTCACCTGAGGCGATGACGCATCGGTTTCGTCCGGACATGGGACGACTATCATACAGGAACGGGATGATAGATGGTACAAAACGGCTTGCAGAGTTTAGCTTTGCGGATGGACGAACAATGAATCGTTCCGGGTGGTGGGTTCTAAATAGGTTGTGACGTAGGACAATCAACCCAAATCTGACAAGGCAACGAGCCCAACGCGAAAAGGAAAGTCCCGTCTTTTTCTTTGTTTTGGGTTTTAATAAAATATCAGAGTCGTCCTAAAAATCCAAAATCACCGGAGATTCCTGTCTGGAGTGACTCAGGAAACCGCAAAATCAGCAGAATACTTCTCTATTGTGGATGGGCAAATACTCATCAAGGGATACGGCAAGCGATGACGCCCTCCAAAGCCCAGAAAGATGAGCGAATATCTCGTTGAGTGTTTGCCTGCCTTCTTGACATACTAGCACAAAGGATCAATGGCTGGGAATGGCACACTGACCTTCAGCTTCAGCCAGTAACATCAAGGCTCCATTCCAATCCCAAGAAGGCATCAGATCTATCCAGCCTGGTTCTAGCTGCTCACTCCCTATTTTAGATAAGCATTTGCGTGTCCAGATGTAGTTATTTACATCCTTATGCCCTGGAGAACGAAGGTGGCCCTCCTCTTTCCCGTGTTCTGCACGCTTCCTCATAGGGGGGAGCAACGAGCACGACGGTTAGCTGAGCCAGCAGCAGTCATCAACTGCCCAGTGTTCGAACGCGTATCTTACACCTTATTCGAGGTTCAAACATGTTCGGTGCATGTTATTTATTTATTTGTTCCTCTCCATTCTTAAATCTTCCTTCCTTATCTCACCAACATCACGAGCATCCACCACGAGCATCAAGTTGAGTAGCAATCATCACGCCCGCAGCCATGACATGGCAACCTGATCCGGGTGATCTCATCGCCAGGCTCACCGCCGATGGGAGCTTGGAACTTGGGACGTTTCATAATCTTGAGCCTGCAAAAATATCCAAGCTGCCAAACAGACGCATCGTTTCCGCGGCCGACTTCCTTCATTCCACTCCACTGATCAGTTACCACTCCGCCACCTTTCTATATCAGACCCTAAAGGAAGATAAGTGTGCGTCTTATTTTGACTTTGGTGGTCTGCTATTCTTGCCGACTTGCGAGCGAATATGCCTGGAGTGTTTTTCGCAAAACGATGCATTTCGAGTAACGACGACGATCCTCGCGAAGGAGTGCTTCGGTCTCTCGGGGAAGCATTTGAAAGGAATACCCATGATGCGCAAGATTCGCGGCAGATGCCGCGCTGGGCACCAGCGAGCACGAAAGGGGGTATTCCGTCTCGTCAACGTCAAGCAGGCGAAACAGCTGGCGATCGAGGTACACGGCTCAGCGGAAAATGTACTCAAATTCGAGTCAACTTTTACCGATCATGACGAATCAACAAGCAACAAGGTTTCCCTCTTCCAGCGCTTTCATCGCGCGAGTCTAGAGCCCCCTGGATTCGACTTATCGACCATTGAACCCCCTTCAGAGTGGATCATGGACGAGTTCTCTCTCCTAACCTATGTCCGCTTTCCTTTCCTATCCGATGGCTACGTCGATTATGGTTTTATATATCTTGGATGTCAAGACAACTTCCTCAAGTTTTGTCACTGTGAGAAAACTCCACCGGAATTACGGTTCCTCATTCCGCCTGGTGTCCGCCCCTATAACCAACTTCAAGCGATGAGAACTCGTCTTAGACTCAGAGAGCCTACTTTTGAACACATTAAGCACTGCCCTAGAGCTCAAGAGCGCCTGCGTAGGCTGACATAGGACAGTTCGCCTCCCTGGAATTCGGGTCCGGTGTTGTTGTGTCCCTGCTATGCTAATGACGAGCTATGATCATCAAAATCAGGCACGTTTGCAAAAGCCAATGGCAGCCCTTTAGTCTGATCGCACGAATCATTCAATGGCTTTCACATAAATAAACTTGAAACTTGTTCAAAAAGCCACGTCCCTTGCCAAAGATGTATTGTCTGTCCCCCCTAATGTCGTTCTCTAGATGGAGACTGAACCAAGCAAATAAAGAAATAACCCCATAAATCACGGTGGGTTAGAAGATCGTTCCGTGGAATGACAAAAACCTAGTCGTGACAAAAACCTAGTCCAGAGCAGGATAGGGCAGCATATTTGTGCAATCGTAATCCGATGGGGTTCATTGCGACAAGTTGGGCACTTTCAGCTCAACTTCTATCTAGCAAAAATACAAATGAAGATTTCTTTTTACTATACTTAGGTAGGATATCACTCTTTCCTACTTTTTAAGAGGCCGCTTTGCCTCTCTTTGTCTGAAACACCGTGTTGGAATGGCTTCACATTCACACGGTAATTGAGAATGGGGAATCACATGTTAAACGTAGTGGCCCATAATTCGAGATGACAACTTGAGGGAATCTTGATGTTACACATTCAGTATTATTTTACCGCCCTGAACCCTGAATCCGCCACCTATTCCGAGGTACGCTCATCGCGCTCATGTGTTGGGCCCGGTGCCCCTAGTTCTGAGGTGGGGGAGGGACACGAACCGCCAGCCCCCAGTCGGCTTTATTGACAGCAACCAAGTGACTTTTGCAATATGTGCACTTGCACCGAACAATAATGGCTGTCTTAGCGCATCTGAAGTTCTGCCCGGGTAAAAGTCGATCGCACTGATTGAAATCACCGGATTTACGGCAGCCGCATGGGTATCTGGCAAAAAACTGTACGCACATGATGGGTCGCCTAGCATCAAGCATGGGTTAACAGAAGAAACCGTCAAAAACGTGTACACCACTCACTGAGTCTTAATTTCTCGGGAATTTCGAAGTATCCAAAGCAGTTATGTGTGCGGTGCTACTATTCGTGAGTAAATTTCCAAGTTCGATAAACGAGAGAGTAAATGGGACGAAATTACCTGACGGTTATTTGAGCAGCTGCAATTGTCGTTCTATGCGGAAAAAGAATTTGAAGAACAAAAAGTAAACGGGGATCATTTATATCATTCGAACCCGTCTCTGCCGTAACTGATTGCTTCTTCGTAGTCAAACAAAAACGCCATCACGAGCGCGATTTTACAGAATGCGCGTGCTCGCTTCGCTGCCGGCCAAACTTGGGGATCGATCAGTACAGCTCGCGATCCTTAAAGTAACCCAACTTCTTCAGAGAATTCGCTGTGGGCTTAGATTGTTCCATCCGCAATGCTTGGCTTTCCGCTTGCAACTTCGTCTCATGCACGAGTTTGTTGGTTGCAAGCTTGACTGCAAACATAATCAGTTGAGGTGTTGACAACAATGTCTTTTTTTGCACATCTTCGTCCATTCACTTCCACCTTTTCCTCCGATGACACTGAAGAAAATACCATGCGGTAGTTCCTTGGGTGCAGCTGGGATTCATTTCGCTCTCAGCCACAGATGTACGAGTTGCTGCGTACTGTTTAGATTTGGTTCAGCTTACACCTATCCTTTTATTTGAAATTGCTCTCGGTTGGTATTTTCTCGCGAGATATTCCGAGTTTAGAGGGAAATATATAGACATGTTCAACAACCGCGTTGTCTATGGTAAGTCATACCCCATCTGGGAGATCTGTGAATGATCGTGCTTTCAAGCGATAACCAGAATTTATGACCTAGAATTTAGTCGCATAGACGTTTGATCAAATAAGTTTGACAACACCATTAATTAAAACATTTAAATTAACGCTACAGACATTGTACTTCTATTTGTTTGGTAGCGGTATTTCCAGAATATGCATCTTTGTAGGGTAGGCAGATTACAAAGTCACGCGTAATGTCGATCGATTATTTTGCAAAGCTCTCCGGCTGAATAAGCGCAGATGGGACCGAGCAACCGGCCTTCCGAATGTGTTTTTCGATCTGATTTTTACGAATAATTCACTGTGCAAGTAATGTCCTCATGACGTATGGGCGAAGTACCCATGCCAGATATGAGTGGGACTGCGGACTAACAACCAACAACGTGCAGTTTTGGCCGCTCAAGACTGGATATTTTTATGCAAGCATGTTCATCAAATCACACCAAACTACAATTCCGACAAATGGGAATGTAGGCGGTGAGTGGGTTGGAAGAACCATGTAATGAACCGTCCAATGCCGTGAATGCTTGATTCGCTTATGTTGGATGGCCGTTAGTGGATGCGCTCTAGCCATCTTTTATGGATCTTTGGAACAAGCCTTCTGGCAGATTGGGATATATTTTACCGATCACGACAGGAAGGAAAAACAAGAATTGGACGAAAGCGATGAGATCATACGATGGTGCAAACTTGACTGGGGCAGTCGTCCAGAAGTGCGGGTATAAGTGGGATGTGTTCGAGTTGCATTGTGGCTCCTGTATGGCCCAAAGAGGAAGGACTGCAGGTTGCATGCATTGCGGTCCAGTACTCAGCGTCAGTGCTGTAACATAAGATCCGCCTCCAGATAACGCAGGCAAGGCATCTCCAAACTCTATATTTCAAAAGGCGGGATTCTGCGTCAAGCGTCGAGTCAGAGACGACGGTAATGGCCTCGATAAGCGCGCGCTCCGCTCCGGCGTCGGAGGCTACGCTGGCGAAGGATCCTGCTAGCTAGCGCCCATGGCCGGCCGGGGCCAGGCTAGACGGTGGGCGAGGGGTCGTTTGGGCCTAGTGGAAGCATCGCGAAGATGGGGAGATGGGGAGCGACACGGGGCGGGCATCGCATCGACGAGGGCGGGATCCATCTCGATTTGCGCTTTGATGTCCGCCAAATCAAGAACAGGAACACCCAGATTTGGCCCTAGGAACGGTATCGAAACCTTGCCGTTGTGCACGGGTGCACCATGGCTCCAAAAGGTGTGAGCAACCTGCGCTACCAGGCCAAGCCGCCCACAGAGTTTGCAGCCTAAGGCACGCATGGGTGACCAGCCGAGGGTGTGCAGCACGTGAGGGCGCTGGGTGGGAACCACGATTGACCCCGGCACCAGCAGCATCAAAGGCAGAACCGTCGAAGCTCCGGTAGCCCAGCATGCCAAGCACACACACACATGAAATTTTAATCGGCAAGCGTGACTCTCCCGGGTGTCACCCCAGTGTAACAACGAGCCTGTCGAAGCATCCTTCTGACTTCCTTTCCAGGCGAACCTGCAGCAAAGAAGCAGCTTCTGATCAGCATGAGATGAATGAAAGACCCTAGGCCCCAACCTGCAGGGTGGGCCTCAGACCCCGCGTTTTCGGATGACGGGGATGGGATGGAAGGGGGGGGGGGGCGTACGACGGTGCGGCGCAGGCCCAAAGGCAGTGACGAATAGGGCGCGTCTGATAAGAAAGCCCGTGCCAGCCTGAGCTGAGCCAGCCAAACCAGCTCTCTATCTTTCTGTCCAGAGTCCGCCATCCATGGGACGGTGCTATGAGATGAGTAACCAAGCGCGGAAGTGGCGGATGGCATTGAAGCCAAAGTCACTGCGTTTTCCTTTGGATTTGGCTTTGTTTGAGGCGCCAGAGCGAGTCCAGCCCTTGACTGTCACACAATCAGAGCCCATCTGGATGACGGACTCGCGTGACCCGAGCCTAGGCCAAGTGCGCGTGCGTGCACACACCATTCAGCTCGCCACTGGTGATGTCACTGCCAAGTGAGGGAAGCATCTGTTGCTTTGGATGAATACCGCGATGCAATGCAGAGAACCGAATCCGTGAACCCGTCGTGCCCAGGACCAAGCGACACGAGTGGGTGTGTGGTTTGCATGAGAGAACGAGATAACTGCCACAACAGCTGGTAGCAATGCATGTGCGTCGCGCCTGTCTTTGACGGTCATTTCCAAGACAATCGCAACCTCTTCGCCAGCCTAATGGAAACATCGGCAGGGGTTCGCCGAAATGTGAGAATGGGGGACCCGTTCCCCCTTTCCCCTTCAGCAGGCACACACGCCCACGCACACCCACGTATCGACCGTGGCGTCATTGGGAGAATCAATGAAGGTCTCGCTCGCCTCTGAGGCCAGACGTTGGGATACGTGCGACCTCAGGGATGTCAGACTTCGGTGTTGAGGGCGACGAGCTAAAGCCGTGTGGATGAAGCGTGGAGAGGGACGGGCGGCGGATCTCGCCCTTTTGTGCGATGATGCCATGGTGGTCTACCATGACCTTTGTATCTGATAAGCCGCTCGAGACAGCGAGGATCCGTTTAGGCTCGTCGGAAAAGAATCGGGAGTTCGCCCGATGCCTCCGTCGATGTTGAACCTCCATGGCCCAGCGAGCATCGTGATCTGGTTCTCAACGGTCGAGGCTCACGCCGTGGGTTTGATCAGGGCTTGACTCCTTATCGAAACACGAGTTACGTGCATAATTGCAGGAACGGATGCACATCCCACGCGGTCACATTTCACATTGCACGGGGGTGATGGGTTGACCCCCCTTATTGGGCATGACTCTTTGCTTGATGGGCGACATGCCGGACTCCTGGCCATTAGCAGATTGAGCAGGTCATCATCGGCAAGCAGCATCCCCCTAGCGGAATCGATATCAGAGAGGATGGTGGATGTCTTATCCTATCCCTTCCGACGCGGTGGTGGCCCCGCTAGTGACAGTAGGAGGTAAATTGCTTATCAGTACCGTAACAGCTGGGGTGGGCTGGGCGCGAGGGTGGTTGAGTTTAAAGTGTGGGTGGCGCGCGAAGGTGAGTGGTGGAGTTGTGTGAGACGGCCGACCTGCTGCTATTGTTATCTGGAGGTAAGGCAAAGCCGAGCCGGGAACGCCACGGCCTGACCCGACAGTCACCGTGGAAAGCGTATCCGTATGTGTCCTGGGGAGAGGTAGATAGACTGACTGATAGAGGTCGATGAGACGGCAGAGAGCATACCGACGCTGCGGGTATAAGGTGAGCGACAGGCCCAGGCGAAAGCTTCGGCGACTGCTGCTCTGCCATCTGGCCCAACACAATTCGACTACGCCGCTTGTTGATGGAGACAGCCTGATCGAGGCCGCCGTCCAGTCATCGATTCAACCAGGCACTCGCCGACACCCCTTCTCATACCATCCGTTCGGAACGAGCCCCTGCCCGCGCGCAACCGAGGCCTACTGTTGCTCCCTAACTGGCTTGTGCAGTTGTCGAGCTGACGAAAGAATTGCGCTGTGACCGATCCCGTGGATTGTACCAACTTGTCCGCCTTATTTGGCGCCTTGGTTATCGACTCGTCTCAGACGCCAGTATTGATAGTTGATTACACGCCCCATCCAGGCATTCGCCCACCCCCACACAGCGGCGTTGGGTGGAAACATTCGGAAAGCGAAGCACAAATAAGTATTCGCTGCCGCCTCTGATGTTGGGAAGCAACGGCCCAGATCGGTTTGTGGACTGATATCGCATTGCGGCGCGGCCTTTTTTGTCTTCCTCTCGACATTGCTGTTGGTTTTGTTGTCGTTGTTTCCTCTTCCCATCTGCCGGCCGAGAAACACCGACATGGTCCACCAGATCTCCGCGGCCCCACGATTCTCCCAACGACGACACACGCGCGCGCCTGCCTCGGACAGCAAAAGACCGTTCATAGCACGACAGAGAGTGACAGCGAGATACCTGCAAGGAACAACACGCAAGCCGGTAGTGTCTTTTACATAAGTCACGGCGACTTTCTGATTTGTCCGGTCTCTTGGTCCTTCTTGGGCTTCGGTGCCGGTCCCTGTGCCCTCGTGCTCAATAGCCAATCCAAGGGTTGGTTTTACGTACTGAGAACCGCCGGAAAGCACACGCGGTGGTCTCCGAACGGCTTCACGCCCAAGTCTAGTCCCGGGTTTCATCTCTGGGATTGGCTGGGAGCCTGGGATTCCCGTGACTCAAGGCCCAAGTCCCCTTGGCTGGGGCTTAGGAAAAAGGAACACAGAGAAGGGGTCTCTGAAACTCGGGCCCGGAGGTGAGCCCTGAGTTTTGACACCTGGTCGATCCACGCGGAGCGCGTCCAATTTGGCCTCGCAGCATTCCAATCGCATCTCGAGCTGACCTGACACGAGATCCCCCTCCCCCCGCGCTCTTCAATCGGCGGGAGAGCCAGCTGCTACGAGTGCGCTGGAGCTTCGCCCAGCACCGCCTAAGGCACCGCCCCTCAGAGCGCGCTGCAGCGATCCTTGGGCCGCCTGGTGTGCCCTAACGTGGCCTCGACGCGCTGTAAGCTAGCGCTCCTGGGCTCCAACAAGACCCCTCCCCGCTCCGCTGGCTCCGCTGGTTCTCGCGGCGAGACATGCCAGCGGGAACACGGTCCTGGACCCTCCGCTAGCCCACCTGCCAGCACACCAAACACCCCAGCATCAGCATCAGCATCATCAGCGCCTGGCTGCCTGCCACACTTGACTTGTCCTGCCCCCGGGGTGGTCGGTACTAGCGCAGGTGCCACCATGTTGTCCCCACGTTCTTTCTTGCTTGCCCACCGCCAGGACCAGGGCCAGAGCCAGCGCATCGCTACTGCCCCGGCTTCCTCAGCTGGGCCTGCGCCTGGTGCTGCTTCTTCTAATAATACTTCTTCCACACCCTCCCGCACCTCTTATCTCCTTCCTTCGAAAACTCTTCCCTCAACCTCCCCAGACTCATATCCGCCCAACTTCCCCTTGGACACCAGCTCCATCAACACGGCGAACCAGCATTCCATCTTCTCCCCCGTGCGCTGGTCGCCCAAGTATGACGAAGGCAAGACCAACATCGCCGTCACCATTACTCCCGTATCTATACACCCAGTCTCCGATGCCACAATGGGTAAACGCAAGGACAGACGAGAGACCTTGTCTCTGTCTCCCGCCAGCCCGCCTACAACAACGACGAGCTTAACCACCAAACCAACAACACCAACCAGCCCCGTAAAGATCCCAACCGGCAACGGCAACCGCCATGTCGCCCACCCGCAGAAGCGGCACTCGTCCCAGCGCAGGCGAACCAAGGAGACCTTCTCCCCCGAGAACATCTCCCCTTCGCTTGTGGCTCTCCTGGCCGTCACCGACATCCCGCGGCCCAACAAGCTTCGCAGCTGCAGTCGCAGAACCATCAAGCCCATGACCCTGGACGAGGTCTTCGATTGCCAGGATGGCAGCTGCGAGAAGGAGCTGAGCTGGAGTCTGAGCCGCAGCCCCCTCGACATGCTTCTCTCGCCTCCCCAGGATGCCATGGACGACGACGACAGCGTGAGCGAGTGCAACATTGGCTGTGGCATGTCCACCAGAACCTACTCCATCGAATCGATCCCCTCTCTGGACGATTCCTTTTCCAGCGATGGCCTCTCATCCTTCGACACCCCAAAGACGCCAAGCTCGCTCTCGCGCCGCAACAAGTTTACCCCGAAGCGCATGTCGCTTGAGCCCGTCTTGTCGCCCCCAGGATCCATTGACGAGCACCCTCTGGCCGGCGAGGTGGACGAAGATGAGCTGGAATTTGCGCCCCTGCCACAGCGGGAGGAGGCTGCGAGCACTAAGTCGCAGTTCCTGCATCCGTTCAAGCCTCTTCGGTCTGCGTTTAAGTCGAATCTGACTGCCTCGCTCCGTGCCTTGAGGTCAGCAGCCAAGTCCTTTTCGGCCATCAACTTTCCATCCATCCCTGCGGATGACATGCTGACCAGGTCGATTCTCACCATCGATCCAAATGTGCCTTACGCTGATGAACGCCGCCCACCTGTGCTGGAGGACATCCCATCCGAGGCTATGCGCCGGTATCTCAACCCTACGACAAACGCACGCATCGAGTCTCCATCAAAAACGTATCGTGCGGGCACTTTTGCTGCATCGATTCAGATGCGCACGTACAAAATCCAACGGTACAGAGCCGCATCACCCGGTCGGAACTCGTATCCGTCAACGTCGCTGCAGCCAAGCCCTGAGCCTCAGCAGCCACAGGTGCAGAGCCCTAGCCCGAGCGCACCCGGGAGCCCTCCTGGGATGCGGCAGCGTGAGATGCGGGAGAATTCCGATTTCATCCGCATCGCAGTTATGGAGATGGCCATGCGCAAGCGCGGAAAGCTGGATGACCAGCGACCAGGCCGAGCCCGCTGGGCGCTTCCGCCTAGGAAGATGAGCACCAAGCCCTACGAGGTTTCCGCTGATGGCGTCCCGGTTAGGTGGATCCCCATGACTGTGTGAAAGGTGCTCTGCCGCTGTCTGGGGGGCCAAGGTTCCCCGTCAGTTTCCCGACACGGGCAGGACAATGACACGTCATGTGCCTGAGCAGGGTTCCTTTGCACTGCCGATTCGGGCAGGACGACGACAACCGGGAAGCCGCCCGACACCCAGCCCTTCCCCTGGTCCTCTCTACCAATGCATTGGTAATGCGATGCAAAATTTTTCCACGGAGAAGGGTTTTGGAAGGCCAGGCACACGAGCCAGCGGTCCCATAAGCCGGCCATTAATCGGGCCCTTGTCTCAAAAAGGGCAATTTACTCGCCCTGACATCACAGTCGACCAGTGCCTGACTCAGAGGGGTAAAAAAAACGAGACGCCGATGCTCATTCGACAACCGACACGACGGATAAGGCACAGCTTTCGCGCACCCTCGGACGGAAATTGTAACCGGACAACTTCGGCATTCGACGCCGACAACGAACACCAGACAGCAGACACGAATCACCCAATTTACATACCCACTAGACCCATTCGAGAAGGGCCATGATTTAGAAGCGAAACAGGCATTTTCAGGAGTTTTTTTTTATTGGTCACTTTTTGACGAAAAGACGGATTACCCAGCATATGGCACGGTGTCAGGCATTGCTTCTGCTTATCTTTTTTTTTTCACTCCTCTCCGTGCTTTTTTAGGGGGGCCTCGATCCCTTTACGAGGCTGCGGAACGCACCGAAGCATGTTTTATTTTTCTCAAGAGTAAGACGGCTCATGCCGGATATTATTTTCTCAAAGAAGGTGGTTGGAGAATTTAGGTTGAGCAAGGGGGCATTTTTGCATTTGTTGAGATGTGGACATTGCCATATTTTTTTATTGTTATTTTATTTGGGATTGAACGACACTGAGCGAATCAGAGATTTTATGGATACGGCGAATTTGAGGAGAGATGATATCAATAACAGCAGAAAGGAACAGATGGATGTTACAATAGTCTGTATGATGGATGGATGGGAGGAACATGTCATTGGCGCACGAGACGAGCACAGAGCATATTTTGGACCACACTGGTAGATGATTTTTCATTTTTTGGATAACTAGGCCATGTGCCCAAATTTTACACATTTTTGTTGCTCAGGTTGACCTGTCTTGTGTGTCTTGGTGGTGGTGCGAAGCGGGGGATGCAGGTGAATTGAATTTCGCTTGTTTAGCTTGGCTAAGTTTGCTGGCGTGGGGGAATCTCGGGCTGTCTTACTGGGTTGGTGGGATGGGTGGATGCATGCAAGTGTGCCCAACGGCCAGATTTTGAGCGTGTGTGAGTGATGAGGGCATTACTCTGGTAGGGATGGGATGGGATGTGTGACGGGCAAGGGGAATTCTCGGATCGAGGCCCAGCGTGGTGGTCAGGCATATGCACCATGGTGGTGCATGGTGGTGCATGGTGGTGCATGGTGGCATCAATTACGTCGTCGACCAGCGCGGCGGGTGAGGTGAGGTGAGGGAGATGAGGGGCATCTCGGCTGGCAGAGGGAAATTAGGGGTTCAATGCATTGTTCTAGCGTTCTAGCGTTCTAGAAGGGCAGTCAGGGCTCCTCGTGGGAAGTGGATCTAGGGGACCGGACCGACAAACGCGGGATATTCCCGTTGTGTTGGCGTTCGGGCGAAGGGTTCGTTCGTTTTGGTTATGGTTATGATTATGGTGGACCTGCTGCAGTGAGTTGTTGTTGTAGTTGTTGTTGTCATTGTTGCTGTTGGTTGGTGTTGGGTTGGCCAAGGAGAGAGTGGATGTCTCTGCTGTCCTGTGACGGGTGGGCGGTGTGGTCTGGATTGGTCTGCCAAATTTTTCATTTGTTGTTGCTGTCTTTGTGGGGGAGACGACAAGACCAAGACGCAGAAAAAAAGAATCACAGTGAAAAATGTGGGCGGTTAAAGGGTCTGCATCTCCCAAAGTGCAATAGTGTACCTGGCGGAGTCGCCTACCGTTGCCATTGTCTGTATCTGGATCTGTCGTTGGCTGCTTTTCCGCGGCTTGGGCGGCGCAGCGACAGTTGAAAGCGCTCACATCGTTCTTCCTTGCTTGTCAACTTGGCGTCTGGGGCCGAGCCTGCTGCACTCCGACTTTGTAGCTTTGGCCTGACATGTGGAGGAAGCCAGGGAGCCAGGGTTTGCTGGCCTCGTTTGCGACCGACTCCGCCTGTCTGAGCTGGACAGTGTGTGATGATGGTCTGTCCATGGTGGTACGGAGTAAGTAGTCTAGGATCGGCGGTGTAAAAGGGAGGGAGATGCGATGGAACAAGGCCGTGCGACTCGACTGAGAAGGAAAATTTTTCCATTTTTGAGATAGGGCCTGCATTCAAGACACGCGACACCAGCCACCAGTCATGGCCTCGCTCCCTTTTTTTTTTTTTTTTTTTTTGTTTCATCAATTAGTGTATTTTTCATCATCTCATTTTTCACATTTCATTTCTTTTTTGGTGTTTCTGTTGTTGTTTCCCCCCCCTTATTTGTACGCCCCTCCCCCCGCCGTTATCGCGGCTATCGTCACACACACGCACACACACACACACACCCCTTCCTTCCTTCCCCTTCCTGCCGATTCGGAACTACCCGCATCGGCCGGTAGTGCGTATGTTGTGCCGGTCGCGGGCTCCTCCCCCTTCCCTAACCAACCCCCCCCCCCCTTTCCTCCCTTGCGCCGTGCCTGCCTGCCCGGACCTCGCATCGTGACATGAGGCCAGAACCTTCCCGATGCAGTATGTGGGTGCTCCGGCACCCGTGGTATCCACCGCGGAGTGGCGAGCCATTTGCATCGGAGGAAGGGGAAGAGAAAAAAGGCAAAATTTGGTGTAAGTGACATTCAGCTATAGGGCTGAAGTATAAAAAAAAAAAGGAAATGAACCATTGCAAACTTTGACTGGGAAAAAAAAGAGGGGAAAAGAACGAGGAAAAACAGAAACAAAAAAAAAAAGAGTGGGCAAAAAAAAGAGAAATGCCTGCCCTTGCTCTGAGAGAGACAGTGTTTTCCCTCTCTTATCAAAATAAAGTGCCGTGGGAATTTCTCTCCCTCGAAATCTCCCACGCCCTAAAAAAAGTTGAAAAAGAGAAAAAAAAGGGGGGGAGGGCCCCGGCACATCAAGGTTTGCTGCTACTGCTGCTGCTGTCGTCGTAGTTGCATCGAACGTCCGAGTGTATGTATGTACTGTACTACTACTGTGCGTGCCTCGAGATAAGCTTGCAGGTCACACGACACGTCTATGAAACCCAACGTCGGAGAGATATAACATTGCACTGGGGGGGCGCAAGGTCGGGCTGGCGCTGCAGTGTCACCGGTTTTTTTTCTTTTTCGAGTCAGACAAAGGTCTAAATGGAAACCTTTTCCGGTCTCAACACACCGCATCGAGTCCAACAAACCATGTTCATCAAACTTGGTAAATTTCAAGGCCATCTTGATTCACACGCGACACTGAAACCAGACCTTTTCAAACTTTTTAAACATCTAACATGTTCTTTTTGTATTACATACGGAATCCAGCTGTGGGAAGATAGATCTTCCCTCTTTATAAACAAAGCAACGGCGTATTTTTTTTTTCCCGCCAGTTGTCCCTGTCCCGTCCAAGAACCGCTAGTGCTATACAAAATGTATCAAGAAACAAAACACGCTGCCTCCCTCAACCCTCCGTCTTCATGTACTGTAGTGTACTCCCATGGGGTTCTTTTCGCGCCGCGAGGACACACATGTATCAAGATCCTAGTGAAAAAAACAAACAAACAAAAACAAAACAATGGTGGGAGAGCAACAAAGAAAACTCCTCCTCCTGCGTAATTCCATCCGTACGCCTTACCCATGTGATATCTATACTACACTGCCTTTCTTCTTCTCTATCAATCAGAGAATCCCATTGAAAGTGTAATGCTCTCTCTCCATCATCTACTCTTTCCTCCGTTCCAGCTGAGCCTCCTAGATCTCGGATCTCGCGAAGGTGGGCGAGGGTCTTCGTCCCTTTCTGTTTCCTCATCCTGCACTCCGTTGGAGTCGCGGTGGTTCATGCGATATGCCAATGCGCTGAGCTTGTCCTTGAGGTTGCTGGTGCCAGTCTTTCTCCTGGCGCTGCTGTCATGGCTGCTCATGCTTGTCTTAGGACGTTCAATCGGCGTGCCTCGTCTAAGGGTCTGTGGGTTTTGCGTCGACACCATGCTGAATCCGCTGCTCGTGCCTGGGCGGAGAAGCTCAATGCCGTGGTTCTGCCTGCCGCCGCGGGGGTCATCGACAGGGGTTGGCGGCGTCATCATCAGGTACGTCGGGACATTGGGCCCTGGCACGCCCGATGCCGTGGTGCGAGACGACTTGCGGCTGGTGACACTGGAACTGCGGCTTCGTCGGCGCGACGAGTTGGACGCCGGTATGCTGCTGTGCGTGCTGCCGCGGAGGGAGCGAGGCGGCGACCGCGAAAAGTCGACGGGCGATGATCCATACATGCTGGACGAGTCATCGCTGTCATTGATGCTGCCAGGGTGATGCTGTGAAGCAGCCGACGACGAGGGCGCAATCAGCACAGAGCTGTTGGCCAGTTCCCGGAGCTTATTCCGTTGCTCGGCATTGGGTCTATGCTTGGAAAACTTGTTTCCGATGAGGGCTCCCGTGTGCGAGATGAGAGCCTTCATCACTGCCTTCTTGAGTGCCAAGGCCAGATCCAAGTTCGACCATGTCTTGTTTTGCCATTCAACGCTGGGCATCCTGAATACAAAGTCGTGGACATCTGCAAAGTTGCGCTGCTCCTTGCCCTTGTAGCTGAGACAGAGCACCACAGAGGGCATCTTGATCGACGAGAAGGTCATGAAGTGGCTTGCTCGAGTCATCATCTTTGTCAAGTCGTCTGATGGTTGCTCCTTGTCGTCTGCTTTCTTTCCAAGTCCAAATCGATTGGCACGCTTGTCGGTGCTGGCTATAGATTGCGTGTCTTTCGATGAGTGGCCTGTGCTTGTGCGTGCCAGCGCGTTGCGATGGGTAGAGGTTGATCGCAAAGACTCGCGTGAAGGCTTCTTCAGCATTGTTCTGGGCGTTGGTGCGCGGAAGAGTCGGAACGAATGACCTTCCCCGCTGTGGACGCTGAGGGCCTTCTTGGACGCCCTGTCTCCCTTTGCGCTCGAGCTCAGAGTCGGGCGCAGGCGGAGCTCCAACGACCCGGGCCGTGTTGAGAATGACGAGGAATCCTTGTCGAATGAGCTGGATTCGGATCTGTCATTTGTGCTGGGAAGAGACTCTTCGTACTCATCCTCAGCATCCATCTGCTTGATGATAAATGGCGAATCGTTCTTCGTATTGTCGCCCGCTAGCTTCTCTCCGTCCAGGCCAGGGAAGATGTATTCGAATAGCCGTCTGCCCAGTTCGTGCTCAAGTTGGACCTTGATGGGAAGCACGTTGACCTCAAAGCGATCCATGACGGGAATTCCAGCAATGGCTTCCAGCATGTACCAATACACTCTGATCATTTCCTTGTTTTCCATGTCAGGTCCCAGTGGCTTCTCCGTGTCGACGAACGGTGCCACCATCTCTGGATACGTGGCGTCTGGCAGCAGGTTCAGACCAAGCACCTTGCCGACTCGGATGAGGTTGACATGGGAGCCATCCGAATTGTCGGTGCGATCGTAGTTGAGGTCTTTAAGCTGCAGCTCCACCAGTGGCTCATTGGAATCTTGCATTAGGTGCCAGACGATATCTCGCACCGAAATGTTCCATCTCAGTAAACCAGTCGTGTTGGTGTTGTTGTTGACGTCGAATTTCCGCTGCGACGATGTAATGGCCTTCATCAAGAAGAAGAGCTCGTCCTCGCAAGCAGCAATGTCCCGCTCCAGTCGAAGTCGGTCTTCCCAACCCTTCTTGTCAAGATACTTGGCATACATTTGGAAGTGCCCCTTGATTTCCTCCATGTTCCTGATGCGCTGCTGGAGCTTTTGCACCTTGGCGGGAGCGCCACTCAAATCGCTAAAGTCGGATGCTAGAATAATCTTTTCCAGTCGCTCGCTCCTGGTCTTTTCCATGGGTTCGTTGTACATGAGAAGGTCCAGAACAATGACGTAGAGGGCATAGTATTGCGAAGAGTTGCAGAGTGCTCGGGCTTGAGGGAATTCGACCCATAGATTGTCCATCCTGTTCTCTGCACTGTCCTGCGATGCCTCGTTGGGCCCATCCGTGTTGACCTCGTCGTTGTATTTGAGACGTAGCGTGTTGTACTTATCGTATCGGACCTGGGCTGACGTCTTTTGCACAACTCGCTTGAAACCAAAGGGGTCTGCTTGGAAATCGAACACAACTTCGATAGGCACCCACGGAGGCCAGGATGAGCCGTTGGCTGTTCCGTATTTGCTGCCCACGTACATTGACAACAGGTTTGTGAGGAACCATTTCTGATGGGTAACAAAGAACTGAACACTGTCCATGCTGACTAAGAATCGGCGCTGGACGAGGCCACTGACGGTATCCGAAATTCTTTCGCTGTCCATGACTTCCACCACCTTCAGCTCCATGCCCTTGGCCGTGGCAAGTACCACGTGCTTCTTGTTCTTGTCACTTTGAAGCTGGATCTGTGGTGCTATGATTCGGATGTGGTAGCTGTTCTGAGGAGTAAATTCCTCCGCAATGCCATACACGAGATCTTCAATGGATCCTTCAATCTCGTTATCCGCATTCGAGCTCCAGCTGGCAGAGGTAAACTTGCGGCCTTCACCGAGAATCTTTTTAATTCGATCCTCAATGTCTTGTGGATCATCAGCTTCGTTGACACTCTGGGTCTTTGTGGATGTACCGCCGCCCTGGCCACTGTGGGTTGACTTTGGTTTGCCGTTGGCTTTGGCCTTGTTCTGTTCCTCCACGATGTCGAGGATGAACTTGATGGCCGGCCTGGAGAGATAGTAGACGAAACCTCTTCGCTGTCCATTCTGATGGAAGTAGCGGAGAATGATGTTTCGTAGCAAGTTGTTCCATTTGAGCTGCAGGTTATGGATGACGAATCGATTGTTGAACTCGCTCTCAAACTCCGTAGTTGCAGGAATATGCATCGTTTCGTCGTGCATCCCAACCGAACCTACCGACCGCCTTCGATCGCTGTCACGTCTTTGGCTGCTCCATGATGGTTTCGCTTGCCTTTGCGCAAGCATTGACTCCAAGAACTCCTTCTTCTCACGCAAGACATGCGTGTGTTTTCTTAGGGCCTCAAAGTTGTGTACTATTTCGGGGTCCTTCCAGTCAGTCCTGATGCCCTGCAGCTCCGCTTCGCCAACGTCGCGGGCGTGTGCTTGCATTTGGATACCCAGTTGGTTGAGCCGCTCCTGAATCAATTGACCTTGAACCCGGAGAGGGTCATTGTCATGATTGAGAATGCAGAAATGAGTGGGCTCATTACCAAATGGGCTTGTTCGGCTAGGATCTCCTGCGATGACACCACCTATGTCGGTTTGCCGGAAGTACGTCAACCGAGGCGCGTAAGCCAAAGGCAGTATTTTGGTATCAGTATGCGGCTCAGTTGGGAGAATCCAATCCAATTCCACAAAGTCATCCATGTCGATCCAGCTGTAGTCATTGTCGGGAATTGTAAAACGAGAGAGATCTGGTTTGTCATCATGGTCGTTCATCAGTGTCGCAATTGAACCCTTTTGGATGGCTTCAGTTGTCGTGCCTTTCAGGCTTGCCGACACAGCCCGAACGTCTGCGCTAACAAGATCTAGCTGTGCTGCATGAATCTTGATACCAGATGTTCGAGAAGTCTCGTCGTTACGAGTCTTGCCGAGAGTATTGAATTCCTCTCTTCGCTGATGCAGATCTAAAGAAAAGCTGTCAAAGCGAACCTTTACTCCAGTGGCGGAGACTGCATTTTCCGAATAGTCATCTACATCCTTGTGCTTATAGATGTGACTCAAGAAGAGAGGCGCCAATAGGAGATTGTACTTGACAGTGGCCAAATGCCGGCCAAACTTCTTGCTATTCTTCTCGCGACCTGGGAAGAGATTTCCTTGGCGAATAGGCAGGGAGAGTGGTTGTCCGAATAGACCCCACCATGCAAAGAAGTGAGTGAAGAAGCGCGGCGTGAGATGGACAGTGTTGTAACTACGTGATGGCTCCGGATTCTCGGATAACCAATCACGGTCAACTGGAGCTCTGACTGCAATGGACAGATGAATGTGCCGACTCCTGAAACCACGCATGGCATCATACGGAAGGCCGTTTTCGTCCTTGGCAAAGATCGGGTTCTTGAGTACAACCTCGTAGTGAGGCTTAAAATCAAAGCTCCGCAATCCGTCTTCAATAGCACGCTCAAAAATGAGACCTCCCAAGAATTGAACTTTGCCAGAGAGTTTCATCACCACTTTCTTGAACGAAGCCTCGGATTTGAACTTGTCCTCATTCGCGGTCTTTTCGATATCCAGGTACTGACGCGCTGTTTCTCGGACTTCATGGCTGTAGTCGGGGATTGCAAGCACATACTCACTACTCTCGATTGCAATGAATCTTTTTGGATCATCATCTGCGTTAATGGTCCATCTAACATCATTACGCCAGCACATCAGGAATCCTGCACCGTTACCTGTCAGCTGGTAGGGGTCGCGCGTACCCTTGAGCCCAAGGTGTACGTCGCCATCACCCTTCCAAGCTGCGTGTATTCTTGAATGGAAATTTAGTCGCAATTTATCCCAGAAGCCGACTCGTTCAGATGGATCAAGCTGAGGCTTGGTGAAGGACTCAATGACCATCATCATGTCCTGGATAGCGGACTGGTAGCTTGGACCCCAAGTGATGCGTGTTGGCAGAGCCGTGTTCACATTCATGTAAACATCCGAGTACGATTTGACAGGGCCAATGGTACGGCGAACCTCGATAGCAAAACTGCCCTCGTGAGACATTGGGTCAACACCTCTAGGGGGGATAACATTGACACGAACTCTGCGAGTCGACTCGACACCTCGAAACTCTTCAGCGATGACAAAGTTGGCCTTGAGTGACACGGTTTGAAGCTTCGAGGATTGCCCGAGCTTCATTGGAGGAAAATGCACCAAGGGCAATGGATAGTCGCGAAGAGTTGTCTTGGCCTCGCCCATTTCAATGCTCACATGCATGGGCACCAATAGACTATACTTCATGTCCTTGGGCATCCCCTTTCCGATTTTGTGTATAAAGTCGGGCAGATCCTTCATTGGGAATGTGGGCTTATCAATCATGAAGTGAAGGTCGGTGATGGCAGTACACATCAAGGCCGGTCTAGAAGGAACCTCAAGAATGTTTTCAGCTTCATCAATGTCGTCTGGGAGCTGGTTAGGGCCCCAGAATTGGTTCTTCGACTCCCTGACGTTGTTCTGACAGATTTCGTAAGCCCTGTCGATGCGCTTTTTCCAACTTTGGGCATTGAACATATCCAAATGTAGGCGGGCATCATGCTCGGACACCTTGGAGTATCCGTTAACCCCAATGCTCTCCGAATCAGGGTCGTATCTCGGCAGTCTCCCACGGCTTCCTCCCGAGTGCCCCTCCGTAGGACTGTTGAGGGCATCGACACTACGGCTGCGGTTAGAAGCGGTAGATGATGCATCCGGACGTCCGCGTGTGAATGTTGACCGGGATCGGATCTTGCTGCTTCCTCTCCGGATTTCCTCTTCACGGACTCTCTTCAGCTTGACTCGGAATGCCTCCTCTCTCACGATACGCTGAGCTTGCTCGAGGCGACCAGCACGGTAGATCATGCCGAGCTTCCATTCAAAAGCACCATCTTCGAGCTCAAAGAGGAAGTTGCGGGCTCTGACAGAGATTTTTGGCACAGTCTTGGGACCTTCAGGTCTCTTTTCAAGAATGTATTCATTGGTGCCCGTCTTGAAGCGATGGTGCAGCTGCTGAACTGCCTTGATCACGTTGATAAAGTTATCTGAGATGCGACTGACGATGACCTCGTGTGGGATGGCGATGCGGACAGCCTCTGTCACAATATCAATCATCTTCTCTTCAACGGCAGGTCCTCTTGGCGTCTTTCGCTTGGACTCTCGGAAGTCAAGGCGGCCAGACTTGATGCTCACAATTCTGGCCCAGACATTTCGCATTCGCGGAGGTTCGGTGTAAAGTCTGACGAGTCTTGCGGCAATATGGGGGGTAGACCATCGCTGCCGGCCAAACTCCAAACCGTACATATGCAGCATCATGGCTGGATCGTGTGGCATCTCGGCCTTGAGTTGCACCAGAGCCGCTTTAAAGTCAAAAGTGACCAGCTCCGAAGTGACAGTGGATAGCCCGCTGAGATCGTCATGAGCTCCCGGGGGTGCCAATCGGCTGGAAGGTGGCGATAGGCTGGAAACGCTGCTCTCTGATTTGCGTCGAGGGAGATCTCGACTTGATCGCAAAAATGCCTTGCTGAGCGTCATGACAGCAACTCCAACGGCGTAATGTCGGTATAGAGAGTACTGAGCAAGAATGGTTCGCACAGAAGTGTGGATATTGAATAGAGGCCCATGAGAATCACTGGTTGCAGAGAGTGATGCCTCTAGGAAGGGGATGGACACAAATGGTTCTGGCTCAAGCCTGTCCATGTCCTCCATAATCTGAGCTTCGATTCCACGAGCGTGAATAGTAAGCCGGCGACCATCCCCGATGTTCTGAGGCCTCTTCTTAGGGCGTGGGGAGGTAGAGGGTGGAGTCAAGTCGGAGTCAGACTGTGTCATAGAGCGACTGTTTGCGCGTCTCCTTGATGTAGACTGCCTCCTGTGCAATCCATCAAATCGGTGCGCACGGTATTCGGCAGCCACATTGTCCCAGTGTAAGAAAACTCCGCGAGTGTCATCCGAAATATCCTCGTCAATGCCGGCGACCTCGACGCTGAAGTCAGTCATCTCGATCTGGGATCGAAGAAGCCAGCTAGGCATTGAACGGAGGAAGTTCTTGCCGCGAGAGCGTTTAACTGATGGGCCCTTTTCCGCTTCCACGTCGATTCGCAACTCGCGAACGATTTGACGAACACCATCAATAATCTCGGGTCGCACCATACTGACAGATGCTGACTGAAGGTTGCCTGTCAACTCGACGTAGACGTCAGGCCTAGCACCCAAGTGCACCTTCATATCAAAAGATTCGGTGGTAATGAGATTGAATCGGTCGCCTGTATTAGTTTGGTAGTATAGATCGTGAGATTGAAGACGCACTGCGCCATCTAAAGAGTAATGAAGGTCTTCAATGAGAGAGTGGGAGGATTCCATGTCGAGGGAGATGGATGAAATGGAAGAGATGATGAGATCGAAATCGTCTGGATCCTCCGTCTTTTGCAATGGCTTCAGTTTTATTCGCACAACAGGCTCGTGCATAGAAAACTTGACAGTGGCCTTGGGAAGAAGGCGTGAAATGAGATGCTTGTTTTCTCCTTTGGGCCTCTGGGCTCTTGGTTTTGATTTCAAAAGAGCAATGAGAAGGGGCAAGTGGCGAGGATCAAGGTCCACAGACGGCGAAGTTACGACTGAATTAGCAAACATAATGTTTGCATTCTTCTCTCCGGCATTGGTCTCCTGGAGCACCTCTACAGTTTTGGAGAGGAGAGTCGTTTTAACCGTCGTTGTTGCCATGGGAATGTAAACAAGACGATCAGCGTGGCCTTGACCGTCATCGAGGCCCAGAGATATCGAAAGCGCAGCGCCCAATGCCTCGTGGGCGATTGCGGTAGGGGGGAAGTACATTCTGTGCGCTGGCGACTTTGGATCAAGTCGGTGGAGATCTATTCCGACCTCCTTCATTGCCGCGCTTAGGATGATAGGATTGGCCCCGGGTCTCACAGATGAGACCCTGGACGTAAGGCCGAGGACGCTGACAGCAAATTGCACCTCCTTAATACCACGCAAGATGGAACTAAAGAATTCCCTGGAATCTGACACCGTCCTCATTAACTCCTCGTTCGTACTGCCTGGCTCGCCAACCTCTTGTGCGACTTTGCCCAGGAAGATGTCTACCGGTTCGTCGGGGTCAGAGGGCCCAGAACTCTTTCGGGACTGCTTTAGTTTGGTTATGCACGTATGGATGTCGTCGAGCGGCATGTGAAGACGTCCAAGCTTCAGAGACACAGAGGCGTCCCTTAATCCTTCTCTTGATGCGTACAAAAAGCCGTGGATGTTGAGGAACAGGTGATCAAGTAGTTCCATTGACTCGCTGCCATCCGCTGTAAATAGAACACTTCGAACCGTCATAATCCATTCGGCCTGGCGATCTTTGCTTGGGGAGTGTTTCCTCCGCAAAAAGAAGCGAGCCCGATCCACCATCTTCGGTCGTGTGTCAACCGCAAGAGTGAAACTTCCGACCTGGATGTTGCCCACATCAACGACATTGATAGAGGAGTTTGTTGCGACGACGTCAATCATCTTGAGCCAGTTGATGTTTCTGTGGAGCCTTTTCAACTTCTCCTTTGCGTGTGTCAGTTTCTTCCATGTCTCGCTTCGAATAACGGTCTTGGCGCCTCGCTGGGAGGGTCGCGATCGAGGGAGGGGCTTTGATTTATCGTTGAGGGAGGCATTGTGGGTATCATGTTCGCTTGCTTCGTGGTCCGACTCGGTTCGTTTGCCTTTTTCCAGCTCCCGGAAGTCCAAGGTAACAACAAGCTCCTCCAAAACGACGCTCAGCCAGGTCGGCTGGGCAAAGGTCGGTCGGTGGACATTGAGCCCGAGGCCACGAATCTCGATCCTACACCCATCTCGTGGGGTGTATGCTAGGCGCCGGAGAGAAAAGTAGCCCACTCGCTGGATCGAAATTCCGGTGAGGATTCGAAGGACGGCGAGAAGAACAAAGGACGACAGGTAGAGCAGTACGACGAGGCCGAAGACAAAGGTCGGGTTTAGGAGAGCCATGGTTCGCAGGCCTCGGGGAGACTCTCCCACCTAGTTGTCTGCGCAACGAGCAGTCGACATTAGCCCAGGGGCGGTGTGCGGTGGCGTGGTGTTCGCAACTCACATATGCTGCTTGTAGACGGAGGTATCATATCCTCACTCTTGTTCAAAGTCGTCGCGAAGGGGGGTGCGCCATCGCCGCCGGTCGAGAGCGAGAACGGGTCGGAGATGCCGAGTTGCCGGTGCGTCCCACGCTGGCCCCGTTGCTGGACGTCCAGGATAGCCGGGGAGGATTCGCGCAGACAAAGAGGGCAATCGAGATATATCCGAGAGTTGCTTTGTAAGGAATTTGTTGTTTTGACGTCGGAAGGTTCGGCGTGGAGTCAAGCTCAAGGGGCGACGGCTTAGTACGTGGCGGACTGAGCCAGATAATTGAAGCTAGGAGGGAGGCGGGCTCCTGTCGTGACGTCAAGGGTGCAAATCGTTCGGGTTAAGGAAAAGGGGGTCGACGGGAGGCAGAGCACAAGCTGGGCGTCCAGAGCCACGGCGAGATCACCAGCAAAGTCAAACAACAAGAAGCTCGGCGGCGGAGGGCGCAGGTGGAGGGGAAGGGAAAGGATAACGACTAAAAGATACGTCGAGTTGGAGAGGATGGAAATGGCCCGGAAGTTTACCTACCTACTAAGTGCTGGATCGAGTCTCGGCGCGGATAGCCAGTGTCCAATCCCCATGTACATGTACGTGCTGCGACACCCCTGTCGAAATAGGTATCCTCAGTGACATGCTAGGGCCCCGGGCCCCTATCCGTACGTCTTCCGCGGTCGCCATACGTGCCCATTGCAGGACGGAGCAGTGGGCAGGGAGCCGAACCCGCGCATCCCAGCAGGTGAGTCAGCGCAGGGCAGGGAAATCCCCAGTGGGTTAGGGGCAAGCTCGCAGCGCGGGCTGCTCCCGCGAGGCTTCGTCAATGGGGAGCACGAGCCCACGCCCATCGCCCACAAGGCGCTTTTCAACAACTCTCAGGGCGTATAATTTTTTTTTTACTTGGGGCCAGCAGGTACGTACCGTGTTCCAACGCAAGCCATTTACCAAACCCCAGGACGCTAGCAGCCTCTAGCACCCACACAACTGGGTAACCCAGCGGGCAGTTAATAACTTCCTAATCTCGTCCGAGACATTGCCATCATTTCTTGGCAGCTTTCTTTTTCTCCCAATTGCAGATCGCACTGTGGGATTTTTTTTTCGATTTGTCAGGTTGCTACTCTGCTAATAGACGGCACACGCATCGTAAGCAGCGCAGCACACAAAGTCCGCACGCGACACCTGGCCTCTTTCCCCTCCACCACGTTCTCGGTGCGAAAGCGAAAGCGCAAAACCTTCCCTGCTTCGTTTTCTTTTTTTGGCCGCCGCTCTCTCGGACTCTCACGTCAGTCTACCCTTGCTAATGCCACCCGCCAACGCCAACTTTACACTTGGGCCAGCCAATACCTCGTTTTGTGTGCAGCAGCTCTGCATTCGCCCTGCGCTGGCGATTGGCCCTCTGGAACGGTCTTGCTAGTGCTGGTGTGGGGAAGAGACGAATTGCATGCCGTCCTTGCCGCTTAGAAATCGGTCTTCTGTAGCTTCGCTGCAATGTGAGCGCACACTCACACTTTAACGTCGCTCGGCGCTGACTCGGCCGCTGCAACCTTCGGCAACTGTCCGTCTATCAAACTAACCTAATCATACATATCCTGGCGAGCCAGTTGCGCTGAGATCTATACGAGCCCATGTCGCAGGAATCTTGCTGCGTATCTCGCCCGTTTTTCTCTCTGTGATTCTCTCTTTAGTGTCCCTGGTGGCGTCTAACAGTTTTGGGCAAGGTTTTTTGAGCTCTGACGGGAGATCGACTTTCCCCTCCAACTACATCGAGTTCGCCTCAGAGACCGTGCCATCCATATACCTGCTACCAAGCTGAACCTTGCAGCTACTGCCGCGATTCTGTTGGCTAGGTCTGTTAGGCTGGAGAGCTGGGCCTGCACGCCACTGCATCAATGGCGGCCATTAGCAATGTCACTCGCAATCCGCGTAGAGACACGGTTAAAAATATGCGTCATCCTTGTTTCACTCGGCAGATTGCTCTCCAGGTGTATCATCTTATTGTGGCGTGTCATAGCGGCTATCCTGAACCGTTGCCAGCGGCCGACATGGACATCCTGGACGCGAACAACATGCGACGCCATGCGATGCGATGCCATGTTACCCTTCGTTAGCCCAACTGGGGAAGCTATATTTCCCCAATGATTGGCTAGAGGCCAGCGAATTGTTGGGGCATAGGGGGTTTGTTGGTGAGGCTCCATGCAATGCTTGGATGGGCGGGGTTTGGAGGGGTACGTAGCTGTCAAGCACCCTTGCGTAAATTTGACGTTACACCATGTTCCAATGCGTGGCGCGTCCCTCTTGGACAATTGCTCTGAGCCGCTTATCCAAACGTCGGAATTTGCCAATAATATGTCAAGCACACCATCCCTGCAGGCCAAGGCCGATCTGGGATCCCCGGGAGTTGAACAGCATGTCAAAGTGCGATGAGGCAGGGAGCCATCTCTTTTTAGTCTAGAGTTCATGGGGTATCTTGTGAAACCTGCGCCTTTCTTTTTTGCTCCTCCGCTCTCAGCTCAGCGATTCGATCATCAATCAGTGCAATGTCAGCATCTATCCGCAACATCTTTTCATCCATCATGTCTACATATTCACTGTCTGTAAGCTTCTTCAGGGGGCTCCACTTGGATCGGAACCAGCTGTCATTTTCATCCTTGACTTTGGGCGCCCGAGTCGCGAGATGATTCGCAATCATTTGTCCTCCGGCACCAAATGCTGTCCAGCAAACGATGGCTGGGATAATGTTTGATGGGCCTCCTGCAGATTGTGTGAGAAACAAACCGCATGCACGATGAAAATTTGGCAAACTTACGGATCAAACCTCCCACCGCTCCAGCCACCGATCCAGCGGCAGCGCTGGCCTTGGTTTTGTCAGAGAGCGATATGCGGTCTTCCCCACCCAATGCCTTCATGGCGAGACTTCTCGAAACTGGAGTCGAGCCAGGTCAGCTCATGTAACATGTGTCTTCATGGGAACAACTTACACCAGAAACTGCTGCCAAGGGTAAACCATTGGAAACCAGAAGCAGCCCCCCAGAGCAAGGGGTTGGCTTCTTTGAAGATAGAGCCTCCAACACCCACTATCACACCAGCGGTTCCTAAGACAGTGGGTGAGTAGAATGATTCCCGGAGATCCATTGAAGTAAGACGTACCAGCCCAGCCACCAACTTTGAGCGGAGGAACAAACAGATCGGTAATTTCGGGCGAAAAAAAGCCACGAGACGGATTGCGGTGTTGAATTAGGGCAGATTGAGGATCTCGGCTGCGGTTGTCGGCCATGATTGTGGCTTGTGGCTTTGTGATATCCTGGTCAAGATGAGATGGAGGAAGTATGTGGGGGATGAAGATGAGATCAAAGACTATGGATGACGACGGCAAAGACACGAGACGTGCTATAGAATTACAAGAAAAGAAAAACAAGTCGTTTGTACAGTACAATTACAGCAACACGTCCCTTCCTCAGTGGCGTCGTCAATCAATGTGGATTTCAATGTCTGCATCGGGTATTAAAAAAAAAGACGGAGCTGGAATTTGCAGTAGGGCGAATGATATGCTGTCAAAAACCCGTGACACGGGCCAGGCTGAGGAAGGAGCCCGTCAGCCCGGTCTGCCACAGAACTCCCGCAGACCTACCAGAGGCTGCAAGCGAGTGGAAGAGGGGGACCGGCCGGTTGCGCTAGCCCTAACGGGGACTAGCTCATCCCACTCCTGGCCGGGCAAAATTAAGGCAACCCTCACAGGCGCTTCATCATCATTTTTTCCTACGCCGAGCAAATTTCGTCTCGCCAAACCCCAGACACGGCAACACTCGTCGGGGGGACCACCAGCTTTCTCGACCGTCTCCGCCTTGCGTCCTTGTGCCAATCTGCTCCTGAGCAGGTTCTTGGCCCGTCAGGCCAAAAGACTCTCCCGCTTCTCTCCCCGCTCCCGCGCCCAATCCCCAGAGGCCAGGCCAACCCCGGGTCGGCTTTGCCCTCTCTGTCCGACGCGCATCGGTCTTGGAATCGTTGCGCGTAGCCGCCTAAGTCGCAATCATGGGTGAGTACGACCCCTCGGGCCTCATCGTCGCTTCGCTAACCGGTGCCTCCAGCTCCTAAAAAGAAGGAACAGCAGAAAATGTCCCTTGGGGACTTTCTGGCTGATTCAGGTTGGTGCTGCCCCTCGTCCGTGTCGCATCGCCGCTGCGCCCCGCCGCACACACACATGTCGCCACGGCACAACAACAAACCACGATGCTAACCCTCATACACAGGATTCGGTGGTGGCTCTTGGGCCGATGAAGTCGAGGAAACTTATGGTTAGTGCTCTATCCCTCTCGTCCTATTGCTGCCGTCGTCCAGCCTGCTAACTCGCTCATAGTCACCGGTAGGCGCCATTTTCACCCCTCGCAACGACCCCGCGGTGGACTGACCAGAACCTCCTAGGCACCCAAGCCCTTCCCCCGAGCGACCGCGACCGTTCTCGCTTCGGCGGCGGTTCCAGCTCTAGCTGGCAAGATCGGGGTATGTCGAAAACCTGCCCATTGCCGTCCATCAACGCTGACTTGCCTAGGATTCTCCGTCCGCGAGAGGTCCCCCGCGAGAATTCCCGACAAGCCCCCCTATACTGCCCACTTGGGCAACCTGGCCTATGATGTCACCAATGACGCTGTCAACGAGTTTTTCGAGGGCTGTGATGTTGCCAGCGTCCGCCTGATTGAGGACCGCGAGCTGCAGCGTCCCAAGGGCTTCGGCTATGTCGAGTTTGCCAATGTTGAGGGTCTGAAGAAGGCTCTTGACCTCGATGGAGAATCATTCCAGGGCCGAACCGTTCGCATTAAGGTTGCTGATCCCCGTAAGTCACAACTCTTCTCCCATTTCAACAACTTGTGCTCTGACATGTTTTTATAGCCCGCGGTGGTGATAGCGGCAGGGGTGATTCCATCCGCGAGCTTGGCGACTGGACTCGCAAGGGTCCTCTGCCTGATCTGGGATCTGCTCGATCCAACCGTCCCGAGGGTGAGCGTGAGCGACGCCCCCCTCGCGACCCTGCCTCTTTTGAATCTCGTCCTGCTCGCGAGTTGACTTGGGAGCGTCACGGACCCCTGGCCCCCATCGCCAATGAGGGTTCTGGATCCCGAGAAAACAGCCGCCCTCCCCGCTCCGGCCCCGATGGACTCGGTGAACGAAGCGAATCCCACCGTGGAGGTCGTCGTGACGGAGCCCCCGCCTGGGGTGAGGGCCGAGGAGACCGTCCCCGTCCCGAGCGTCCCGAGCGTCCTGAGCGCCCGGAGCGCGCTCCTACCGCTGCCGAGAAGGATATGCAGTGGCGAGACCGCATGCGCCCTGATTCCGGCAAGCCCAACTCTCCGGATGGAAGTGCCCCTCCTTCGCCTGCTCTCTCTTCTGCTGCACCAGTCCAGGGTGGCCGACCTCGCCTGAACCTGCAGAAGCGAACTGTTTCCGAGGCTACTACCACCCCTACGTCAGCTGGCACCGACTCCAAGGCCAGCCCATTCGGCGCTGCTCGCCCCATTGACACGGCTGCCAAGGAGAAGGTTATTGAGGAGAAGCGCCAGCAGGCTATTCAAGAGAAGCGTGAGGCAGATGAGAAGGCCAAGGAGGAGCGACGCATTGCCAAGGAGGAGGCTGCCAAGGCTGAGGCCGAAGCTGCCGCCGCCGCTGAAGCTGCCGAAGCTGAGGCTAAAGCAAAAGCAGAGGCTGCTGAGGCCGCTGAGGCCGCTGAGGCCGCTGAGGCCAAGGAAGAAGAAGTTGACGACAAGGCCAACGGAGAGCAGAAGATTCCCATCCGATCCCGCGAGCCTCGGGAGCCCCGGGAAGGCCCTAAGTCGCGAGCGTCCGAGGCCAGCAACTGGCGATCGGCCGGTCCCCGTGGAGGAGCCCGTGGTGGCCGTGGCGGACGTGGCGACGGCCCCCGTGGTCCTCGCAGCGACCGACCCCCGCGTGCCAACGGATCCCCTGCTCAGCAGTCTGGTGATGGTGAGGGCGCCGCGCCGGCCGGCGATGACGACGGCTGGACGACGGTGCCCAAGAAGGGTCGTCAGGGACGGGCCTAAAAAAAAATTGTGTACATACAGCCCCGTTTCCTTCTGGTGTCACGACTAGACAATGCCTTCGCAAGATGTACCCTCGTGCGGACCCCTGGTCCCCCCTCTTTGGACAACGTGGTTGCCTCTTGGACTCTTGGTACCCTGATCGCGAACATGACCCATCTCCCTTGTACCTCCCCCAGCTTGAGGGATGCTTGGATAGGGTGTCCTTGTAGAGGGCTCCTTGTCGCAGCATTCCGCATTCTGGTTCTCTGCCGACAGGTCCCTTCAGCGCCCTGGGACTCCTGGGACGCAACGGGGTAGTCAGCTCTCCTCTGTCTGCAGTCGCAGGCATCTTTTGTTTTCCTCGTCTGACCCGCCACCCAAGTTAGACTCGGCAAGCTTCTGCCTTCGTCTCATTTTTTGCATGGGGATGGAAGCAGAGGGTAAATCTGGTGGACGCTTTTTGAGCATGAGCCCTCGGCGTTTCGAGACAGAAAAAGTTTAAAAGAATGGTGGCGAATGGATGGATGGATGGAAACGTGGCATGCATTTGAATGATCACGGCTCTCTCTTAAAACGAATTTTCTTTTCATGTTGACGAAATGCGGGAAGAAAAGGAGGGACTGAGGATCTTTTTTTTTTACTATTCTCCTTTCTTGAAATGGTTTTTCTCATTTGTGACGATCAGGCCCCAACTTAGCAGACGCGTGAGATGATCCCGACTCGGTTTCTTTTTTCTACGGAGTGAAACAGGGTAGGGGTGTTGTGTATGCTAGGTGATTTACGGATCAATGAAATGTGCTGCGCTTCCTTTTTCTCTCTTACGTGGTTTGGATCCTGGTGTCTTGAATCAAGGGTAGAAGGGTCAGGCTGGTAACATTCTAAGATGATGGATAGACAGACGAGCATCAGCATCTGGGTACGGGAGGGTGAGGCTAGAGAGTTTTGATACATTGGCTTGGTAGATGAGTGAATGAGAGCATGTTTTGTTGCAATGCGTTGTTTGTTTTTGGCGTGTCTATCATCTTTTTTTATCCCTGTTTGCCATGCTCATGAAACTTCATCGAGGTACGTACGTCTGGTTTTCTATTTCATTTCATGCCTTTCCGTCGACGGCAGTGCTCTCCTTCTCCTGCTTCCACAGCCGGAACCCTTCCAAGACGGTCCTTCTCACGCCTTCACTGACAAAGTCGAGCTCCCGACCATCGGCAAACTTCTTCTCCCGTACCTCGCGCTCTGTAACCCACGTCCACTCTGCGTGCTCATCATCGCGCACTGCAACGCCGTCGTACGTCTCGACGTCGAACCAGACCGTCAGCTTCCCCCACGTGTCGCCCGTCTCGCGGAACAGCACCACATCGCCCTTGAGATCCATCAGGACCTCGCCTTCTTTGGCGCCCTTGACGGGGAGCGTAACCTTCTCAACTGTGCCATCCTCGTAGCGCTCCTCGTCGTGCAACAGCAGGCCCACGGGCACTTTGGCACGAGTGGCCCGCAGACCGGCTTCTTCCCATAGCTCGCGGGCAGCGGCGGCGACGAAGTGGGCGTCAGTAGGGTCGACGCAGCCGCCGGGTATCTCCCACTTGAGCGGCCACGAGTCGGTGGGTGCGCGGCGGAGCAGAAGCACCTGGCCCGCCGGGTTGGTGACGAGGGCGCCGGCCATGATGGCGTTGATGTCCGGGTTGGCAGCCAGGAAGGCGGGCGGGGCCGAGAGGTAGCCGCCGAGCGAGGCGCCGATGGTGTACTCAGAGGGTGGTTCGGAGGCCATCTTTTTTGATATTTCTGTTTTTGGCGAGAGGAATGAAGAGATGTGCGATGTATATACAAGTGTGCGTATGTATGTATGTGCCCTGTCTACTCGTTCAGTGATCGGCAGCGTAATGGTTGTAGAGAGAGAGAGACAAACTCTGGCAGTTTAATGCCCGGTCTAAGTGCCCAATGAGGAAATAGGGCTGTAATATCCAAGACATGCACGTCAACTGCAACCCTCTTTTGGCTCCTCCCGCGCAGGCCTCATTCTTATAGGTGCAGCTTTGGTACCCTAGAACTTGTCCAATTATCATGGATACAGGCGTTTCAACCTTGGCCAGGCAACATAATTGGTGCCTTGCAAAATATGAAATGAGCGTGATGGTTGAATTCGTTGTACTGCTGCCTTGCTTGCAGTCATAGCGTTGCTTTCAAAGATTCCAGTGCTGTTAGGCATCTTCAAAAGACGGCCGCTGGAAATATTGGTGCCTCGGAGAATAGTCTCCATCTATCCATTCTGCCTTGCCTTCAGCCTCCTCTTAGTTCTCACCCTTCTTCGCATATTTGCTACGCCTATATTCTTTCATTTCAATTCATGTCAGAATGTAGATTCAATTAGTTTGTATTGGGTCGATCAATAATCGTATCCTTCAAAATCCAAGTATATGCTTTCCCATACGCTGTATCCCTCTTCTTTACCTCCCCGAAACGCCAATGCCCATAGGTTTCGCAACATATTCATACAACTCCACGCTAAGAGAACGCAGCACACTATGACCGCTTGGCCCCCATTTCTTCCGCGCCATACTCGTCCCAGTCCTCGTCACCGCTCAGCTTTCTGCCAACCCAGATGCCCACGGCTGTTAGGAAGCTGCCGAACAAGAACCAGCCCTCAAACCACCCATCCACAAACCCAGGGCTAAGGGCACCTCGCAATACACCTCCTACTGCTGAGCCGAGTGCTGTGGGCAGTTGGCTGCGAAGAAGCAGCGATGAGGAGATGACGTACGTCGCCGCAATCTGGCCGACGACCAAGGCTAGGTTCGCTCGCGCCTGGCGGAGGAGGCCGGGTGTCCACTTGGCAAAGAGGTGGAACGTTTGAACAACGCTATTGGCACTGGCAACGAGGATAACACCACTGAGGGCGAAGCTGATGAATCGGGACCATGCCAGTTGATCCAGCTTAGGGTCCCAATGCCGCACAAGAAGCGAGAGGAAGCGGTTGATGGGATCGCTGCTAGCGAAGCTCGTTGAGGGTGACGATGCTCGTCGCATAGTTGTGAGGGCAGTTGCCACAATGCGGTAGATACAGTAAAAGCTAAAGGCATACGAAGGGAAGAGAAGCACACGTCCCAGGGGAGTAGCAGCACGGGCACTTGCGGCACGGTGGTTCTTGAGCAGAGAGAGACCCGAGGACAGGTTTGCTTCCATGGTTTCGAGGCCAGCAATCTCCATACGAAGTGACTTCATCTCCGTCTCTTCCCCAGAACCACCCCGGAGAGAACCCATCATCTTGCCAACAAGACCACTGCCTTGCGCCGACTGGGAACCCTTTCTCTCTGCAACTTTGCGTTCCAGGTATTGAAGTCGGTGGCGCTTAGTGGTAAGCATCTCGTGGGTCGCATCCAGGCCAGCCTGCTTGCGATTGACATCTCCCTCAGTAACAGGTCGCTTTCGCCTTGCAGAGACGTCGACAAAGGTGTGCCATGGTGATGACACAGCAGCGAAACCTGACAAAAGAGCCATGAGAGAAATACCCACGACGCCAATTCGTTCCAGACAGCCACGCGTAAGTGCCTCAGAGAGACTGACATCGCCAGATGTGCTCTTGGTAGCCTTGAGTGCGTTCTTAGGCACTACCCGACCGACAGACCAAAATGTGAATAGCCATGCCGCAAAGAGCGCAGCATGCAGGCCCCATGTGATTCTTGGGATCTTACCCTTTGCCGTGCGCTGAAAACTCCAACCCGCGCTCGTGACAACGGAGCGGCATTCCAACCAAGGCACCAGCACAACAAGCATAAACAAGAGTGTTGGTACGGTGGTTCTCAGCGCCAGCTTTCGCGCTGTTGGATTCGCCAACTCGAGGATCTCGTCCATGATCAACGATCCCAATGTCGCGGCCAAGCCGACAGTGACACCAAAAGTCCAGGCAGCCCCACGTCGCTGCCAACTCTTTGCGCCATGCTCGGCATGGGCTGCGCGCAAGGCGGGCGGCGCGTGGGAAGGTAAGACATGATCTTCGCCGTCACGGGCCTCGGCGTCGCGATTGAGGCGGGGAAATATGTGGCGGACAACGAGGACCGTCACGGTGAAAAAGACGGAGACGAAAGGTATGAGGGCAAGCAGAACCTTGGTGGTAATCTTGTTCGGATTGACGGGCTCGCAGGCGTCCTCGCCGCAGCGAGTGAAAGGCCACATGGCGGGCGACGGAAGGGTGTCAGGATCGCGTGGAAGTGAGGTTGCGTGGCTGTCGTAGGTCTTGCTTGACTCTTGTTCTTTGACCGCCCGAGCGGTTTGCGACGCTGCGTAGAGCGAATAATCGATCAATGGGAGATTTTTCTTTTTTCTTTTCCTCCGTTGCGCTAATAGGTATGCGGTATTCTATCGGGAATCGAATTGGTCGCTAGGAGCGGGCGATTATCCTCGTCTTCATCGAGGATAAGATCTCGTTGGCTGAGGCGGCAGGCAGGGCGCAGCGTCGTAGCGTCGCAGTCAGTGATGCGGTTGAAGTTGGTGGATGCCGCAACGACGTCGCCAATAGAAGGCAGCGGCGCTGTCACAGAACCAGGATGAGATGGATTGCTGGTGCGTGCTCGGTTAGAGCTTGCGATGCTGGTTTGGTGCTCGGTGCTTGCTCGATGCTCGACACCTAATCTCGGCGTCAGGGCGATGGAAGGAGGGAAATGCCAGGGGCGAGGGGTGTGTATTTGGTCCAATTCTCCCCTGCGGCGGCGTGATGAGGGATCAGCGACGAGTGCCAAAAAATGGCGGCTGACGTGTTGGATTGCGCACCCGTGGAGCACCTTCCCCCCAAAAGCTTCGCTGTGTTTTACGTCGCTCTTGCCTTATCGCACGTCAAGCCTGCAGTTTGATCCCGGGGGCCGGGGGATGTGGCTGCTCCCTCCCTCCTCCCTCTTCCCCACGGGCTGCCTCAGGCTG
Organism: Calonectria pteridis; assembly: GCA_022837005.1. Lineage (NCBI taxonomy): Eukaryota > Fungi > Ascomycota > Sordariomycetes > Hypocreales > Nectriaceae > Calonectria > Calonectria pteridis. The sequence continues at coordinate 60,308 of JAKZGU010000057.1, forward strand.
CGCTGCTTAAAATTCCAGCACGCCAAGCGTCTTTGACACAAGCGCCGCATGCCGCACGACGTCAGTGACATGAGGGCGGGCAATATCATGAATAAACTAAACCACAGTCAGCATCATAGCTCCCTCTGCCCACGCCCGCCGTTAAGCTTCACTATTGGGCTGCTAAAATGAGCCTCCGAACCACCCGAAACTCTGTTTCTCTTCTTTCAACGGCACACACACACCTCGCCTGCAAACCGCAAACGCCCGGCGGGGCACCTTGGCACGAGCACATGGTTCACCTATATGCACCCGCGCACGCACTATATCCGATGCAGCACGGCCTAGCACAGCCTAGCAGCGCCCCGCGACCACAATAGAAACATTCAACAAAGCTGCATAAGGCTCCCTGACTCGACATGGCTGATTTCCGTGCTCTTACCGACTCGCCTTTGTCTCCTCATCCTTCTAGTCTGGTTCCAGACCTGGCATCCCGTAACCGCCCTCCACACAACTTCCTGATAGTCGTCACACAAAAGGTCATCTGACAATCAATACGAAACCCACTCTTGTTCACGTAGCAAATCACACACCACCAAGAACTAACGGCTGCATCAATCAATGCCAATCAATTGCTGTAGATAACTAGCTGCTCCCACATTGCATGACAGAGTCCCAAACAGACCGTGCGGCGGCTTCTCTTCCCGGGACATGTTTCAGCCCTTCCTCCTCGCGCCCAAGCAACAACACCGCCCCATCAACCATGCCCACGTCCTCGACACAGCCTGCACGGCCTCCAAGTCGGCGTCGTTGGTCGGCTTGACATCCCGCTCTTGATTTTCGCTGTCTCGTTCCTCGTCTTCCTCTTTGCTTCCCTCAGACCCGTCACTCATTACCAAGGCGAAATCTCTTGTCGATATGCCGTATTCAGCCAGGTCATCCTGTTGGTGGGCTGCATTTGCCTCCTCCACCTGCCGCCGCACGTCTCTTCGTAGAAGCGCAAAAAGCTGTCGATTGGCCCTCCTCATCTCTTCGTAACCAGCTTCCAAATAGTCGTCGGTATCGTCTTGTACTGGAGAAGAAATGTCACTTTGAGGCAGCGCCAATTGACTATGCCACGGACCAATTCCCATCTGTCTGTACCCGGGAAGCTCCTAGCTAACACTTGATTTGGTATCAGATTGGCACTCAGTGCTCGGCCCCATGGATCTAAATTTTCTTCTCGCTTGTTCCAAATCATGCTGGGTATCTATTTGCCCTGCGAGGGCTCTGCTTCTGTCGTGAGCCTCGCCATCAAAGCGGGACAATTCGCTCTAAGAGTTGTACGTCTTCAGCGCCAACCCGTTGCTCCTCCCCTGTGCCTCATTCCCCATTGAGTGGTGAGTGTCAATTCGCTGTGCCGGTCCTGGTTCGGCCGCATCGCGCTTCACTACAACCTCCCTGCCACCATCCAAGCATGCAAAAATGCCGTCGTGATTGTCGATTGATAATGATGGCTCTCGGCCCTGAGATCTCTGTTTATCACCGGGGCCAGGTAGGCTGTATCGGATTGTGTATGTGGTGAATTCGGTGCTTCGGTCAGCCCGCATCTTCTATGATGTGGCCTTCTGCTCTGTCGAGCCCTCGTCGTCGTCATCCTCATCCTCGTCGTCGACCTTCATCTTAAAAGCGGCCGCTTCACCAACCTCCATCTTGTGCAGTTGCTCCAGCTTTTGCTTATCTAGAGCCTGCTGACCCGTCATGACCTCAAACTCGGCAGAGTCGTCGTCATCATCATCTTCGCTCTCCGCTGCCGCAGCATCTTTCGCAGAGGATTGCTCCTCGTTAAAGCTGGCAGGGCCGGGAGAGCGGGGCTGGGGCAGCAAACTGCTGTTGAGTGGCTTAATCGTTGGATCAAACGAGGCAGGAAGACCAAGAACACGGGCGACTTGGTGAGCCTCCTCATCAGGTGAGTTCTGAATCTCGAGTTCGTACGTGCTGCTAGCCTCACTGTCGGCCTCGTGCTTGCCATTGGTAGCGGCCAGCATGCCAACATACGTCTGCCTTGCGGAGTCGTTGGCACGCTTCGTCTTCTTCTTCAACCGCTTCTCAGTCGGTCGAACAACGACAACCGGCACGGGCGAATATTGTAGACAGTACTTGGAGAAGGAGTTGCGGGTGTTGACCAGACCCTGAAGACCGCCAAGGGAGCGGCCCCTAGTTCCAACAATAAGCATTGCGGGCTGATACATTTGGATCTGTAGCATTTTGTCAGCGGACTTGCCCAAAGTCTCGGCGTTGTTCATTGTGTACGCACCAGCTTCTGGAATGTCCCGTGGAGTTTACCGACGGCATATTCCAGAACAATACTAACGGCGCGGTTGGAACCGTTGCGTTCCATGATTCGCTTCATGATTTGTTCCGCATCATCTTGGTACGCCTTGTCGGACATGCGAATTTCCTTCTCAACAACGCGTACGCATACAATTTCGTCGCCATCGTCTACCAGTTCGTCGAGAAGCCACTGCAGGGCATAGTCGGAGTAGGAATGTTCGTCGACGCCCACCATAAAGGTGCGCGACCTTCGGCGCGGCTGATAGCCCTTGTGTCGGACATTGAGCGTGAGTGAAATTGTGTTATTCTTGGTCGGTTCGCCCGCAGGAACGTTATCAAAGGCGATATGCCGTTGGAATCTGTTTTCACCGGGCGGGGTCACGGTTAGCGTTGCCGTCGCCATTGTCAAACTGGATGCCACGATGCGTGGTCTCAAAATGGACAAGTATGTGTGCGGGAAAAAAACAGTGCAGCAGGGAATGCGGCTAGGGAAGCGGGAAACGCGGGGAGTAAGTGATGAGGCAGTCGAAGATGCAAGAAGGCGAATGCTCTGCGGGAATTTGCGGCTAGAGAATCAAAAGCACGGTCGCAGGTGGCTGTGATGGATGGCCTGACCCAGGTCAAGAAACTAGCTGACGAGCCTTTTTGGCCATCCCCACGGTCTAAGATTCGAGAACGGCGGGGTAACGGTGGCATATTCGGTGGGACCAGGAGGCTAGAACAAACAAGCTGCCCAAGGCCCGTGGTTGAGGTCCCACCTAACAAGGATTCGGATAAGGGCTTGTCAGGAAGTTGGCCGGTATCCCGTCACTGCCACTGCCGAGTCAAGCATCGACGTGGGCTCGTGACTCAGCGGGCGAGTCTAATGTAGATTGCTTCCGGGCCCCCAGCTGTAAGACTGCGGCCACGACAAGGCCGGGTTCCTGCCTCTTCCCGATTGTCCAAGCATCTTCCGCAACATCGCACTAACTGGCCGCCCGAGCTGCAATGCAAAACATTGAGCACCACTGCGCAGTGCCGGTTCACCCGAGACTCCTGACGCAAGCAGTGCACGACTGGCCGAGACGGTGATTCAGGCTGCAATTGGAATGTTTCTCCATCAAGGCGCAGAGAATCATCAAGATCTCGGCAGATGAGATCCGAGACGGCCATTCCACGGTCGCATTTAGGGCCGGACGGCATCCATCTACACGCCAGACAGACCCTCTGCTTAGGCGTCGATGACAACCGCATGCATGGGCACCGTGTGATATCGCCTGGCACGCAACAGAAACCGCATCGCCCACAGAATCCTTCCAACCGAATCGCGGGGACTGAGATGGTGGGGCGCTGAAACAGAGGCGACAAAAGTGACAAGAGATGTGCAGGAACAGAAACAAAAATGCAAGGCAAGGCGAGGCGAGGAAAACGAAGGGGCGGGACGCAAGGAACTCCTGTCGTGCTTACCTTTGGTGCGGTGGCGAGCTGGCCCTAATTCGGGATCCATTCATCTGCTGAGGGTTGCCTTGGGGAAGCGAGGGATTGCGTGGCCGCCGAAAGGTGACAGAGCTGATGGAGGCCTTGCGGTCCAGTCCAGCGGCGAGATCACCGATCATGACGGCAGAGGCGCCAGTACTTTCGAGGCTCGAGCTGCGTGCTGTCGGCATGTCGGCGGCGAAGGAGATGCTAGACTTGCGCGCCGATGATTCGTCTCCGTCACTGCCACTCACCCTCAAGCTGGTAGCGGAGCCATCGACCGTAATTGCGTCGGAGGGAAAGTATTCGTCTTTTGTGGCGTTCGGGGGCAGCTTAGTCTTGGGCGAGATATCGGAATCGGAGCGTTGTATCGGGGGAGGAAGGATAATGGATGTCGTCGCCATCTCGGATTTTGGTCGAAGCTGTGTGGGGAGGGTTGCAGGAAATCAAGCGAGCCCGGAGCGCACAGCACAGTCTGCTTGCTTGCTTCCTCTGCCAGCGACGTTGGACGCCGTGATTAATATAGAAAAGACGGAGAGTAATGCCGGTGAGAAATGTTTGTGTTTGTACAAGTTAGGTAACGTTGGCAACTGAGTGCGCAGAGGCACAGTCGAGAGCAACCTGAGGTATGGATGCACACTATGTCTGAGGTCGGCTAGTAGACGAGGTAGGCAGGTGGTCCACGCTGGAGCTCGCCAGAAACCTTTTCCTGCTTGCTGCTCTATTAGTCCCTATGCAAGATGACGATCCACTCCCCAGAACAATAGAGCCGGGAACAAAGTTCCTAGGTCCTGCTACGGACGCCAGGGATCTCGCGGGAAGCTATCGCAATAGTGCACAGCGTCTGCTTTGTTCAGCCCGTAGAGGCAAGGCGCGATGGGCGGATATGCTGACGGGAGAAGCGGCAGGTGAGAGCCGGTCCGGAGCGATTAAAAGTGATTGGATCTTGAAGCCGGGAGCAGCGAGAACGTTTGCTCTTACGCCCTCACAAAAGCGCTGGCGTAGGTGCAGATGCAGATGTAGGCGCAGGCGCAGGCGCAATCGCAAAGCAGGGGGCGGGCGGAAAAGCAAGGGGAATACGATGGGGCGTTTCGTCGGTCGAGGCGTCTGGCTCTCCGTCGGTCGCAGGATTAGTGAAGGCGGGTGTGCGTATGAGAATTAAGTCGGGATACGAGAGAAGAAAAAAAGAGGTGAAGGGAAAGGGTTAAAAAAAAAAATAGTCTAGCGAGAGAGAAGAGGAAAGAAAGCTCGCCAAGTATAGTTTGGGCGGAGCGTGGAGTTGGGTCAAGAGGCTGAGAGCCAAGAACGACTAGATGGTCGGTAGCCAAGGGTGGAGAGTTAATGGCGGATAGTGTTACATGGGCATTATTCTCTGGCACGTGTGCGACAGCTGTGAGCGTCGGTCAGTGAGAGAGGTCGAGGTGAAGAGGGAAAAAAAGATATGAAGGACTGACAAGAGCGCGTCTGTGTGTTGAGACGATGCGGCTAGTTAACTGACTTGACAAACAACGTGTGTGCGACGACACTCGGACAAGGCCAGGGCGCAGGTCAGCCCAGATGCCGTCCAAGGTAAGGCTATAGTCAGGCAAGGAATGGGTTAATTGAGGAGGGGGGTGAATGCGATGGGGAGGGTTTGCAGCGGAGTGGGGTGTGTGAGGATCAATCCAAGATGTGGGACGAGATGCTTGGGTATATGTAGGTGTTTCCTTTCCCGGCCGTATTCCTCTTGCACGGGTCTTTTTTGTGCGTGTGTCTTTGCTTCGGTTGATTGTAGATGAGTCGAGACTCGGGAGACTGCATCGTCGATGGGGGCGCCTGGAACGGTTTTGTTTTTGCCTACATAGGCACGGAGATGGCCGCCCACATGGTGTTGTCGACGGAGCATAAGTGTATGCATCATACAAGACACAGAAGAAAAAAATCACACGTCGTATCTGGCTAGCTAGCTCCCCCGGTCGGTTCTGTGACAGCTACAGCGCCTATGTACGACAGTCGCCTCCAAAGTGGGCTGGGGCAGACGAGATGCAAGCAGCTGCGCGGACGGCACCAAACGGATCGGCCCTTAGTTCCACGTCACAATCCGACATAAGGACCACGGGGCAGGCAAATCCAGTACAAATCGGCATACGAATGCATCCGGGGGGGCCAGAAATAGCAAGGGAGGGGAAGGGGAACAGAAAAGACCCGACCCAGTATGGAGGAAAAATGATGACCCTGGTCTTTGATAGACCAGAGGGTTTCCCGCCAGAGTGCATCCCTCACAAACGGTGTCGACCCTCTCGCATCTTTCCCTCGGTTTCGTTTTGCTTTTTGCGCATCTCGCCCGCCTCGGTCGCCGCTGTGTGGTCGCCTGCGTGTGCCAAGGCGTGCAGGGAGGTTCAGAGCGGCACATGAAGGGCTCGGCGAGTCTACCAAGCTAAGCTAAGCTAGCAGAGCAATAACAGGTTTGCCTCAGAAGTACGTCAAAGTCTAGCTAGGGATGTTCCTGGGCGGTGGAGGTGTCAAGCTCAGGTCAAGTAAAAAATATGCACTTTGACTCGATGGCCCATGCACATAAAATCACAAATGCACGCAGCGCAGCAGCACCACAGCTCATGCAGGCCAAGGCACGGCAGCAGGAAGACAGAAGAAGGAACGAAAGAAAATGACAATGGTCTCCATCGTGAGAACATGCGCAATACGCGGGGAATAATTGGCTGCCGGCAGTCCTGCATCCGCCTGGCTGAATATGTCAGCCACCGGACGGAAATAATTCCAAGAACCCTTCTCCCGCATCGCTCCATGGCGCAGCTCATCTTGCAATTTTTTTTTCCTCCGCATACAAAAAGGGATGCAGACGTCGCTCGCTCCCTCACGCCTGTAATTGTCATATTTTACTAGTGGAACTAAAAGCTGAAAATTGCGTCGTCCCTGGCCAAACGATGATGACTCCCCAACTAGCTTCGTTCCCAACACCACACCCACAGCGCCCGCACACACACACTCAAACCCTCACACGCGCACTCTCTCGCCGGCACACCCCTAGCTTTCCCCGTCCTCCCACCCTTCCCATCACATGGCAACCGAAAAGCTGATCCTATTTTCCCAGCTGCCTCGATAGGGCAGCCAGCACCCCCCGTGTGTCAGAACCCACTTAATTACCTTGGCGGTCCCGGGCCACTAATGCCACCTTGTTTTTGCTGCCATGCCGTCGGGCTCCAATTCCCGCCCTCCCGGTGCACCCAACCAACTTTGCCAGGTCAAGAGCATGCACCGCAATCTCGAGATCACTGGGAAAAAAGGGACGGACGGGCGTCCCTCCCCCCCGTAGGATCTCTCGCCCGCCTGTGGAGATGCTTCCCTGGCCCAGGTCCCCTTCCCCAGGTCCCCTGCCCATCACCACTGCGACTGGAACTGGTCTCCCCCTGCGCTTGCAACCGCGGACGTAGACGGGCCTCTCCCTTGTAAGTCCGGCCTGCCGACCCGACCCCCGAGGCTCCTCCGGGGTGCAAGCTCCGAATGTGACCGCGCGGTGTACCGCCCGTGCCTTCGGCCCAACCACACTCCTGCAACATTGCAATAGAGTTTGTGCGGCGTCGCATGTCGGGTGTCGTCTGTCGTGGACTTTGATTTGGTTCAATCGGACCAGTGACTGCTGACTGCTGCGAGGGAGCCAACCTATCCACGCAGGCCGGACGAATAAGGGCAGACCTCCAGTTTGCGGTTACGTGATCTTAAACCTACCACTCAAACCACAAGCCAACCGCCAAGATTTCCTTGTGATTGTGTAGTCAGCCACTTTTCAGGTACTGGAAACCCAAACCACATTAAAAAGAACTGACATTTTTATCACACAACTCCATCCGCCACAGAGTCCCCAGTCCCCAGTTCCAGGGGGTTTTAATTGACAAATCCGAAGAGCATCGACCACACCACCCACACCGTCCGTAGTCCTCCCGCCTCCCCGAGTGGGATGCGCCCGACACTTTTTTTTTTACTCCCGGTGACAGTGACGCAGTTGGTTGTCGGCGAGACTAGAGCGGTAGGCTAACGAAACCTTGCATCGACGGACGGGACTCTAAGGACCGGGACCGGAAAGTGTCAAAAGAGGACATCCGTGACGAGCTGCTAAAAAGTTGTGCCTGGTTGATGACGGCCTCCGGAAAACCTTGGCTCTCCAACGGGAAGCCGACAAAGCCAGAAGAAACAAATAGCCGGTGCGGGTACCTCGGAGGGCGGATATTACGAGACGACCAATTCCATAATCCGCTTATCAAGGACGGAGATAGCTTTAGTTGCATACCTAGGCTGTACCAGCAACGCACCGAGGCACAGGCTGCGAGGTGCGACTGCAACTGTGCCATACCTACCCCCTGCTGTAGGTAGGTATGCTATCTTGGGGCGGATATGCCCTCCACCCTCCTCCTGCTCCTCCTCCTCCTCTTCCTCCCAATCCAAGTTGCATGATAGTGGTCAAAGCATCCAATTCCTGTCCTTGTCCCCCCTCACCTCACCGCTATCCCACCCCAACAATCCGGCTGGCCATCAGCCATGACGGCAAAGTCACCTCACGACCAGGCCAGCTCGCCATGGCACCCCCGCCCGCCTCCCACCACTCAGTCGGCTCGCCCATCGCACATGAAGCATCCCTGCCTCCTCATCCGACGCCCGCATCCTGGTTGAGGCTGACGACCCAACCGCCGACATATGTGGCTTGAGCCAAGGGTGTCACGGACGGCAACTCGCGTCAGCAATCACGACCAAGGGCCCAGACTGAGAGATGGCCGAGAACAAATGTCGCCAACACTACAAAGGTACCGATACGGTGTACGAACGGAAATTTCGCCCCCGGCCAGTCTTGGCCCAAAGGTCGTCGATGATGCAAGAAAAACAAGAAAAAAATGCCCCGCCCGTGGCCGTTGGCGCAACCAACCCAAGGCTCAGTGGCGCGACCCCCGTCAACAACAAAGCCCTTTGTGCAAGCCAAAGTGTGTAACAAGTTTATCAACTAACCCTATCGTTGACGCCCCCCTCCCCAGAAACCCTCGGCCGTCGATCAGCGTAAGGACCCTAGGCTGGGGGCACGTGGCCCCGCGGTGAGACACCCTTAAGAACAGGTAAATCCGTCCACACGCAGCAGACGCCACACAAAAGAGGATGAAGGGGTAAAAATTAGCCTGCATGGGCTCGCACCACACCCCAAACGGGACGAAAAGAAAACGGCGGGAAAAATTCATCAGTAGGGAGGGGAACACACCCGATATTGCACGCCTCGCTCGGTTTGCCGAGATCAGATCCGATCTCGCTTTCTGGAAGCACCACCGTTGGCTTTAGGTTTAGCCCCGTCCTCATTCAGCCTCCCCGGCAGTTGGAGTCGTGGTTGTTTTACACCAGCACGTAGCGCCTTGCCGGAGACCCAAGTGTCTACGCTACAGGGCCACGGCCATAAAAAAAATGAAATAGAACAAAAAAAAGTAAACCCAAGAAGCAAGATGGAACCCTGTTTCCTCGCGTGAGCACGGTCGGTTTTTTTTTTTTTCAACTGACCGCAGCACACGACAAGCGTTACAACTGACTATGCTACACGCGAACCCTAGTGAGACGCCTCGTGCCTTCAGCTGTTTCTTGGCATCCGTCACATAGAAATGCCCAGAGCCTAGGGCGGAGTTCGGCACGCTACCCCTCACTGCCGAGAACAATGACTCTCACGACGGCTTGGCAAACAAGTCATTTTGCGTAACATCGAATCGTCAATTATTTCACATTGGTTCGTTCTTTTTGGTTATCCTTCCCGGTCCCTCAGTGCCTCTAAGAGGACGTTCCGTCTCTACCTCACATTCACATACAGCCAATCTCGAGGAAATCCTCAAGCTTTTGCACGAGCATCACCAACTCCGAGACGCCGTTGCCATGCCATGCATCCTTACCGGTTGGCCCGCATCTGCATAGTGGATGCAGAGCCAACTCCAAATGCTCACCTCTCTGTCTTGGCCCCTGAGCTCGACTGGCTCATTTGTGTTCCAGGACTCTGGGTGAGGGGGAAATGTGGCTTGCCAAGTCTACCCTCCCTATCTTAGTTGTAGGTGCGGGACAGGTTGCGGAGGTACCAGTCCACCAGCTTTCGTCCCACCTTTGCCTCCGAGATGTGGATCAGATCCTGTTGGTGTGGGTTAGCTTCCGTTCCTATTGAAAAAGATATGCCCCTTTACTGGCCACGTCGTAACTCGACTGCCTAGTGTGCTGTAAGGCGGTGTGGGGGTTTACTTACACCTTGTAGGGCGTAGTCAAGATCGCTGACGTTGACCAGCTCACCCTCGAGCAAACCCTGGTCTTGCCATCGCAGCTGCTTGGTGCGCTGCTTAGTCACCAGGAGCCATGAGCGGAGCTCCTCGGGCTTGACCTCGAGGAAGCCAGCCAGCTTGTTGAGATCCATGGTGGTGTAGAGTCGGAGGTACGACTTGATGGTGGGGCTCCACATGTTGGTCTTGACCTCGTCCATGAAGATGGCGAGGTGGTGCTCCATGGGGTCAATGTTGGACTCGGGGTTCTCAAAGTCCGGAGGAACGGGGGAGATGAACTTGGGGCAGGCGGTGCGGAAGAGCTCCTCGAAGATGGGGAGGGACTCGGGGCCGCCGCGCTGCAGCTTAAGCAGCTGGTCGCCGTACTTCTCCCGGAGAGCGCTGTGGATGGTGTCGTCGAGACGGGTGGGCTGGAAGGCCACGCAGATGGCGATCAGAGCGTACATCTGCTCGTTCTTCTTGGTTATAGAGTCGTACTGAGCGCTCTTCTGGAAGTTCTTGGTCCTCGAGACGTAGACGAGGATGTGGCTGAACATGCGGATGGCATCGGCGTAGCGGTGCATCATCATGTAGGAGAAACCCACGTAGTAGTAGGTTGTGAAGTGAGCAGCCATGACACGGGCGAACATGGCCTTCTTATTGAGCTCAATGTCGTCAAGTGTCTTGAGAGCCAGGCTGAAGTCACCGAGCAAGCAGTGCACTCGAAGGAGACCGATGATGGAGAAATAGCCCAACATGCGGTACAAGTTCTTGGAACCATACTCGCCGGCAACGGACATGGGGTCCTCGTTGCGCTTCATGGCAGCCAGCTGCTCCGTGATCTGGGAGCGCTGGATGAGGGAGTAGAGGACGTTGAGGACGCTGTAGCAGCCCCAGGTGTTGGGGTTCTCGCGAAGCATCTGGCGCTCCTCCTCATTGGTTGTCTGCCTGGCAATTCGCATGCGGTACGAAGAGAACGAGTTGAACTGATAGATGAACTCGTCGATGACATCCCAAGCCCAGTAGTACTATAAAACAATTGTCAGTCCCCAACCATGGCATCCTGGGCCAATCACGGCCAAGCGAATATCTGGGGTAGACCAACCGACGGGGGCTCGAGGTCGACGGGACCCTCCGAGTTGAGGATGTAGTGGAACAGGCTGCAGTAGGCATCATAGCTCTGGAACTTGGTCTCGAGGGGAGCCTGGAAGTCGAGGGGTTGGGCGGCCTGGACGAGGCGAGCCTGGATGTCGTCGGTCTGCTGGGCCATGTTGAGCGAGGTGGTGCGGCTCAGGTCGTCGCCGTCCTCATATTGCACGTGCTCCTTGTACTCGGCCACGAGGGCTTCCTCCTCGACATCGCTGTCATCGTCCAATGCGCGGGCCGGAGCCACGCCGTTCTGGTAGGTAGCCATCCTGTGCGATCGCTCGTGGTCGTGGTGCTGGGCGCTCGCGTCTTGTCGTCGTCGTGGGTGAGGGGTATCGAAATTTTACGCACGCCGAGGGGCCCAGCACGGCTCGCGAATTTTCGTGAGCTTAGGGCTTGTGGTGGGAGGTGCGATACGCCGGGGCTGTGGGTGTGGATAAGTGCTTATCGATTGCGCTGTACCGGGGCGCTCATGGTGGGGTGGAAGAAGCTGTGAAGCGGGGCAGCAGAGGGACGAGAAGAGGGCGATGCATTGGGTTGGATGTTCTTTGTGGTGTTTGACATTGGCATTTGCTGCTCAGAAATTGTGGAGATCGTATCCAAGGTGTGTATCTATGAGTCATTCTCTGTCATTTTGCGCTGTCCCGAATAGTGCATGGTTGGATCAACGATTGCTGATTTCTGCGTCAGTGTGAAGCGTCCATTAGCGGGATTAGTCACACGCTGTGAGCAGGCTGCAAGTAACTTTGCCACAGCAAATAGCCAAACAGGCAGTCCAGGCACCTCAAAACGCCCAGGGTCCCGGTCTACAGCCTGGGAAATCACACAAAAAGCTGTTAGAAATCTCAAAACATAGAACTTGGTCTGTTCTGGGTAGGAACAGAGTGTTTTCGTCGCCATGCCCGTCGTCACTCCAGAAAAGCTGGCCAGCCTCCAGCGGCAGTCAAATGATATTCGAAATGTACGTCAAAGAAGCTCTGTATATTCTTACAGATCTGTGGATGCTAAACCTACTTTAGATCTGTATTTTGGCTCATGTCGACCATGGCAAAACCTCTCTCACAGATGCCCTTCTGGCCACAAACGGCATCATTTCACCAAAATTGGCCGGCAAGATCAGATATCTTGATTCAAGGCCTGATGAGCAACTACGAGGAATTACTATGGAGTCATCAGCCATCTCACTGTTTTTTTCCATGCTCCGGAGAAATGCCCCTGACGCTGCCCCTGAGCTGAAGGAATATCTCATCAATCTGATTGACTCTCCTGGGCACATCGACTTTAGCAGCGAGGTTTCCACCGCATCAAGACTGTGCGATGGCGCTGTTGTACTGGTAGATGCTGTCGAAGGTGTATGCAGTCAGACAGTTACGGTCTTGCGCCAGTCTTGGACCGAGAAACTGAAGCCCCTGCTTGTCATCAACAAGATGGACAGATTGGTCACAGAACTCAAGATGACTCCCGCGGAAGCATACGTTCATCTGAGCAAGCTGCTAGAACAGGTCAACGCTGTTCTGGGAAGCTTCTTCCAGGGTGAGAGAATGGAAGAGGATCTTAACTGGAGAGAAAAAATGGAAGAGCGTGTCAACGCTGCAACGGCTGCCAAGGAGTCCGCCATTGCTGACCAAGTAGGCGAAACTGGTGATATCGAATTTGAAGAGAAGGATGATGAAGATATTTATTTTGCTCCCGAGAAGAACAACGTTATTTTCAGCAGTGCCATTGATGGATGGGCATTTACTTGTCGGCAATTTGCCAGCATTTATGAGAAGAAGCTGGGAATTAAGAGAGGCGTCATGGAAAAGGTCTTGTGGGGCAACTTCTACCTGGATCCCAAGACGAGAAAGGTGCTCGGACACAAGCATCTGAAGGGTCGAAACCTCAAGCCTCTCTTCGTCCAGCTGGTTTTGGAGCCCGTGTGGACAGTTTATCAAGCCACTACCGGCGGCGACAATGGAAAAGGAGACCCTGCCCTGTTGGAAAAGGTCACGAAGTCACTCAACATCAGCATCGCACCCCATGTCATCCGAGCTCGGGATCCTCGACTCCTAATGACGACTGTTTTTGCCAACTGGCTGCCACTTTCTACTGCTCTTCTCGTTTCGGTAGTGGAATCATTGCCTTCCCCTCCTGCAGCGCAAGCTGAGCGTCTTCCCGAACTACTCCAAGATTCTCCTGGTTCTGATCACATCAGCCAGAATATCAAGGACGCTATGATATCATTCAAGCATGACAAGTCTGATCCAGTTGTTGCATACGTTAGCAAGATGGTATCTGTGCCTGAGAGCGAACTTCCAGAGAACAAGAGGCGTCCCGGTGGTCAAATGAGCGGAGAAGAGGCGAGAGACCTTGCTCGTAAGAAGCGAGCTGAGGCCTTGAGAGCCCAGGCCGCCGCAAACGAAGCTGGTAGTGTTGATAGCATGTCTACTGCCCTAGAGTCGGTCAACATTGACGACTTTGCGCCTGAACTTGAGGAGAAGCAAGTGGACCCCGAGCACCTGATTGGATTTGCGCGAATCTACTCGGGCACGTTGTCTGTAGGCGACAAGCTCTATGTTATCCCTCCCAAATGGTCGCCAGCTGAGCCAAATGCCGCCCCTGAACCCCAGGAGGTTACTGTCACAGCACTCTATATGCTAATGGGACGAAACTTGGAGTCTCTCGAATCCGTTCCGGCCGGAGTCGTGTTTGGAATTGGTGGTTTGGAGGGGAAGATTCTCAAGTCTGGAACTCTGTGCAGCCAGCTCCCGGGCGCCGTCAATCTGGCAGGTGTCAACATGGCTGGCAAGCCCATCGTCCGAGTAGCACTAGAACCCGTTAACCCCGCAGATCTGGACAAGATGATTGAGGGATTACGCCTTCTGGTGCAGAGTGACCCCTGCGCGGAGTACGAGCAATTTGGAAGTGGCGAGCACGTCTTGCTGACTGCTGGTGAATTGCATCTCGAGCGATGCCTCACAGATCTGAAGGAAAGATTTGCTCGCTGCGACATCCAAGCCGGCGCTCCTATTGTTCCCTACCGCGAGACAATTGTTCGAGCTGAAGAAATGCGACCCCCAGCCAACAAGGAACTTGGCCGTGGTGTCGTGGTTGCTACTACAAGCTCCAAGCAGGTCACCATTACCCTCCGAGTGCAACCTCTGCCTCCCAAGGTCACCGACTTCTTGCTCAAGAACGGAGATGCAGTGAAGCGTCTATACGAAGACCGCAAGGCTAAAGATGGGGAGAATGAAGGAGAGGAAAACATTGACGTGGATGCGGATCGAGCTGCCGCCAACACCCTGGCTCCCGAGGACTTCAAGAAGCAGCTCCAAGAAAAGTTTGAGAAGGCCAAGGGTCGAGAGAGCTGGAAGGACCGAATCGATCAGATTGTCGCCTTTGGTCCCCGACGAACTGGACCCAACATCTTGTTTGACACCACCAAGGATAGCATCCTTCCCAGGGCATTTGCCACTGAGAAATCTGGCGACTCTGCTCCTCATGCAGGAGAGACGCTTCACCCTTCCCACCTCTCTGACAAGATTTTGTACGCCTTCCAGCTTGCCGCCGCCCAAGGTCCTCTTTGCAACGAACCGCTCCAGGGCGTTGCCGTTTTCGTTGAGGACATCACCCTCAACCTAGCCGAGGACGAGGCAGCTTCGGCCCGAGAGAAGCTTGGCCGTCTCACCGGAGAGGTTATCAAGACTTTCCAATCAGCTCTGCGCTCCGGCTTCCTTGACTGGTCTTCCCGTCTCATGCTCGCCATGTACAGTGTCGAGATTCAGGCATCCACCGAGGTCCTGGGTCGTGTGTACGATGTTTTGACCCGTCGTCGCGGCCGCGTAGTCGACGAAACCATGAAGGAGGGCACACCCTTCTTCACCATTCAAGCTGTGCTCCCTGTGGCCGAGAGTTTTGGTTTCGCAGACGAGATGCGTAAGCGTACCAGTGGTGCCGCCCAGCCCCAGCTCATCTTTGCGGGTTTCGAGATTCTTGACGAAGACCCCTTCTGGGTGCCCTTCACGGAAGACGATTTGGAGGATCTGGGCGAGTTGGCGGACAAGGAGAATGTGGCGAAGCGGTACATGGATGGTGTGAGGAGGAAGAAGGGCTTGTTGGTTGAGGGTAGAAATGTGGCAACGGATGCAGAGAAGCAAAAGACTTTGAAGAGGTAGAGTATTAGTTTAGTAGAACACTTGGTTCATCTCAGGAATAAAAGCGTATGTTTTTCGTTGTAATATCATTGAGAATGACTCAACAAGTGGTACAGTCGGAACACACAAGAATGCACCGGTTTTCTATTATAACACCCTGGTAAAAAGAATTTCCCCTTTTTGTACCTTGTGTTTATATTATGCTTTTCCATCATATACGAATTCTCAGTCAATGAGTCAGCGCACTGCAGACGTGATACGGTGTGCGATGCCGTCTGTCGCCAGTTAGCACGGTTTAATGTTTCGCGGCATCAACTTGTTTGCCGCCTTTTTCTTCTCTCACAAACATTTCTCCTTGTTTCTTGATTTCATCTTATTTTCTGACTCTTCCTTAAGTCATCATGCCACCACCCACTGATCATCTTCAGTTGCTGCCTTTGGAGCTGAAGATCGACATCTGCGAATTCCTTTGCGATCACTGTACTGCAAGTTGGTATTCAACCCCGGACGTTAACGATGATGTAGACAGACCCTCCAAAATCACGTCTGAACCCTTACGAAACTTGTGCCTTACGTCAAAGGCGATGAGAGAAGCTGCACAGCCAGTCTTATTCCACTTCTTCATTGCACACACACCTGGACTGGAGGCAAGGAAGGACATTCCGGACCTCCTCTCCGCTCTCAATGAAAACCCTCACCTCTCAGAGTACATGAAGAGCCTCTCCATCTCTCTTAATGTGCTAGATCCGATTTGGTACGATGACTCGGCTACGGTAATGGAGGAACCTGGCTCAGATCAAGTATGGCACGATAGTCGTCCCTCGACGCTTTTAGAGCGTGTGAGCGGACTCAAGGAGCTTGAGATAGCTTTCGAGGAAGGCTGGGTCCCAGGAAACATTACGCTACCCCAACTAAAAGAATTGAGCATACACTACGAAACGTTCCCGAATGGCACACTCGATGCTACAATGACATCAACCTTTCTGAACAACCAGCCCCTACTTTGCAAGTTGACATTGATCAACTTTGTGCGGTTTGATCAGACCATCTACGGAAGCTTTCAAAATATTCGAGAATTTTGCGTCATAAACAGGCAACCTCACGCCAATACATCTTTCATCACTATCTCGACGCTTTTCAGAGCCATGCCACAGCTGGAGAGCTTTATCTTTCGTGAAACAATCTTCCCCAGCGATTTGACAGATTCCAGGGACCTTCTTCAGGGGCTACTTGTGTGCAAGCAGACTTTAAAATCGCTAAGGCTAGATCGCTGCATTCATAATGCTGGAGATTTGTTGCAAGAGTTCTCCAAACTTGAGAGCCTAAGCTTGTACAAATGCAACGAACACGCCGGGGAGCGATTTCCGAAGTTTCCTCATTCGCTGAAAAAGTTGGTCTTCCAAAGATGGACTAACTCTCCCGACGGGAGCCTACGCCACTTGAGTACGAATACTGGCTCGTATCCAAATCTCAAGGACATATACGAGCTCCTGTACTGCGACCTGGATATGATCAGATCACTCACACTCCAGCAGATCTTTGTGGTACATTTCGATCTTTTCCGGCCCCTTGACGTTGCGGGCATACGTTTCCGTATTCATTTCAAGGAATATGATGAGCCCAAGTTCATGGCTCGAAGCTGGGGTCGGAATATGGAGCCTTACTGGACTGAGACTTTGCGTTTGAACCATTAAATCTGATGCGAGTTTGGCAGAGCGGCGTCTTGTATTTTCTCGGGTCATGATTCAGATACCGCCATGGGTTGTTGGACCAGATTTCAGTTTAGACGAGAATGAATATAGAGACAAAAGGGCTCCCTTGAATCAACATAAAAAGGTTTACAGAGGGAAATCTCGCGGCCAGGTTGTAATGTTAAAATGCATGGGCTTGAGCATGCTTGATGGTTTGCCCCCCTTGAGCTGTTCTTTTCTTCAAAGAATTGACCAATTGATAATTTCTGAACAAGCAAGTGTGCAACTGCAACGAAAATCCATGAATTTTTATGCACGGTGACTGGAACAGGAAACTGAAAGAAAAATGGCATCGAGCACCATTAGCCCTTTCGAAGTAAAAATAGATGCACAAATGGAAAAACATGGGAACCATCTGAAATAATGAACGCAAAGCTTGTTTTGCGTAGAGGATTTAAACGGTTTGCTTCTTCATCTTTTTTCTCTTTTTGGGCAGGGCGAAAAGATCCACACGACAAAACTTCAAGTGGATGCTATTAGTCGGCCATGGTTGTGACCCATTTCTCTGATAACAAGTTGAGTATAATTTTTATTTTTCGTCAAAAATCAATCTCGAGTTCAATTTTAGTATTTGACCAAGTAAACTAAGGCGACGAGACAATCGATTGTCTGCCTTGGATCCTGACCCCCCTTCCCCATCCTCATTCGAGCTTCTTACCCTAAACCAACGACATGAAAATGAGTCTGCGTGTCACACACTGCCTCAATACCTGTCTGCTAGGATATAATCCCAGTTTGGGAAAACTTTCATTATTATATATTAACTTGGAAAACTGCCTCAGCTTGTTGAGTTTAGCTACCGCATGTAATGCATCCAGCTTGACACCTGCCTTAGTAAAATAGGATGACACTTCGATGTCAATGAGATAGTTGTAGGTTTTATCTATCCAGCCGTGGTCATCTGGAGGTAGACTAGCAGTAATGATATATTGGATGTAGCGTAGCTTCGGCAAACGATCTAGATTGCGACCGATATTGGTGAGGACTTCCCCCAACCAAAACCTGTCGACGTCCCCAACTTCGTATAGGACGAGGATGTTCAAGAACGGGAGGAAAAGAGAAGTTTCATCCGTGCGGTACAAGCCCCGAGTATTGATTACAACGCGAAGTATTTCCAGAGATGGTAGTTGACGAATCAAAGGGAATTCGCTGACCATGTCACGGACCCGTGTCTCCAAACACATGGGCTGATTCTTCTGCGCGATTGTAATATTGTGGTCAAACTCTTCGAAATCCGAGACATCGAGCTCCATCAAATTGGAGTTGTTGGAAAGAAGGAAGGAAGCTTGTTGTCGGCCGAGTTCATTGAGCCCCCACCACTGCGAAGCGTGAGCCACTTGAGCCGTGAGGGCTTTGGGGTGACCGGGACCGAATGTTTGCCAATCCAGACGGTGAGATCCTCGACGGTAAGGGCATGTGATAAAATAGTTTCGGAGTCTTGAGAGTATTGAAGACATTTTCCTGAAGAAATGGGAAAGGAATCGTCTTCTTGATCCTGCGTATCCGAATTTATCCAATTGTTGTAGCCAATAGTCAGATGTTTGATGTGCTTCGCAAGTTCAGTGAGCCCTGATATTCCGGGAAATGGTTTCGATATTCTTGACATCCTCGGCCTGGTTCTCATTCTTATTTATGGAGTGGTAGAGACAAGGCTCTGCAGCAGCCTGCTAAGATTTTGAAGTTCTGCACAGGTTATAGAGAGCGCCCTTGGAGGTTGACCCGCACTCGTCATTGCAGCAGCGCTGGCAAATATATTCGCAAATCTCAATTTTGATTTCTATAGGAAGCATCTCTGAGCTGTCTTTTGGTGATGGTACTGGCATAGCGAGCTCTGGCGTTGATGCTGAAGGTGACGGATCAAGTGACGCAGAGAAGGAAAGGCACCGCGCAACGGTGCCCTAGACATAGGCATTGAGAAGAAGAGGACTTGAAGAATAGAAAAATAAATAACAATAGAAGTGGCGAGCAGACTCAAAGGGCATCGTTGCAGTGAATCACGGTGAACAACGCGGTCGTTTCGAATTCTTTCACAAGATCACTCTGAGTGAAGAAAATGTGAACATGCGGGAATTTTCTTGGCGATGATGGAATAAAAATAGAACCATTAGCTGCTCATCGAGACAAATAGTTTTAGGTGTCGCTTTCAGACTGCCGGTTTTAAATATTACTCCCCATGTCTCGGGGAGCTGAGCTAAACTTGGGGGGCTTTATTCACACGCCGTCTTAGTGGCCACCACATTTCTGCCTTTTCTACCCAGTACCCTAGTTATCTGATGGCTAGTTGTAGAGACTCTGATAATCAGCCTTTGGGTGGTTGACAAGCATTTCAAATTTAAGAAACGATGCCACAGGATTAGGCGATACACGGATGTGCCAGCAAGCAGGGGGGGATTGGACGAAAGAATGGCGATGAATTCAAGTTAGCGAAGCATATTCGCTTGTGGCTTTAGAGATTTTGTCTTCAAATAAAAAAGTGACTCCCTTCTCCTCAAATCTTTCCTTCACGCCGTAATTCCTAATGATCCTACCAAAGTCTTCGCCATCAGACAACCCAGAGTCTTTGCAGCTGCACTTTACCCATTTCAGATGTTTGTAAACTGAGAGGCATCGACTCAACCGAACAATTAGATGTCCCACGCGCGAAGCATCACGGGCGTGGGCGGCGATTTTGAGCCCTTCCAAGGATTGAGGAAGGCCCACGGGCAGTGCGTTGCTGAAATCTCTCTTGAACCTTGGAATGTTGTTGATAAAGCAGCGAAGCTTCAGATGAGTCAGGTTTGTAAATTGGCCGAGTTTCGCGAAGTCGACGGTATGGCTGACGCTCCGGATCCAAATCGTCTTCAGCTCGGCCTTTCGAGGCAAGAGAGATGAAAGTGGCTCCCAGCTTTCGAGAGGCTTATTTGCCCAGTACTTCTTACCGCACTCAAACTTGAATGCACTGAGGTTCTTCAACCCTTTGACAAGAATTTCAATGCAATTGGGTGGCGGCAGAATCTCATGGTAAAAAACCTCAATCTCGCGAAGTCGAGGTTGTCCATCCACAATGGAGCAGACCATTTTTTCGGAAAATTTCCATTCGTTCAGTTCAAGTCGCTCAAGCTGCGGTGCTATAAGCCAGAATATTTTGGCATTGGATCTGCAAGTATAGCCCTGGCGGAAAACGCAGGAGCGAAGGCAGAGAGAGCGCAGATGCGTGTAGGTGCCATCAACTGCGTCGCAATCATCGGGCGAAACAGTTAGTGAACGAATGTTGCGAGCCCTCTTTAGAACAGTTTCGATGCAGCTAGCCTGAACTTCGGGTGCATCTTCATGCCCAGCGTCTGGGTCCTGATCGGGGGCGTCGTCTTCGAAGATGTCTTCGCCTCCTTTATTCATATCAAGAATGAGACATTGAACTAGGCTTTCCAGATGGGAATCTCGGCACAAGGTTCTCGTAAATGGGATTAGTCTTTCCCACATCCTGCCTGCGTTATGAGCAAACACGTGGTATAGAAATGGTTGGGCGACGGTGTGCAGTGACCTGGAGGTTCGGCACAGACTTGCGAGCCCCTTGTATTTTGGACGCTCCCTTCTCATTATACCGAATACAGTCAGACTTTTTGGTGAAGAGCAGTGATCACAAAGCCAGAAGCAAATCTGGTGTTGAATTTCGGCAGGCATAGCGTCGAGGCTAGCCTTCTGGAGGAAGCCATGATCCATGGCTGCAGTCGATTTTCAAGGTGTCATGAATGGCGATGAATGAACTGAGGTGAAGAGTGGCGGAAGAAGTTGAAGCTAGATATATGCAGAAATGCATGTGTGGATGCTTCTGCTGAAGAAATATGGATCAATCTCATTGAACAAGTAGAAAACAAACTAAGAAAACGTGCAGGAAAAGCGCAACAATCTCGTAGAATGGACAGCGGATAAGTTCAGTGAATGGGAACAAACGACCGCAGCAATAAAGAGCACAAACCAAGCAAAATGGAACAAATGAAATCGGGTCGCAACTTTGGTTAACATTCGCATTACGTTCCAAGATTTACTGGCTTGATCCCGCCCTGGGACAAGAATTTACACTGTCGTCGTACGTCACAATTTGCGCAAAACCAAATTGAGTGATGACGAGGCCTAATTTGCAATAAATTTGAAGAGACCTGTGCAGGTTTTAATGCAGAACGAACACGTCCTTGCTATGATATTTACTGATTCGAGGTTTTGCTCGGCATTGTGATGTGGTTTCAACTTTTGGTCTGTAATTTTAGCCAAGGGTGCTGAGTGCATGCTGTTGCTGTTCCTCATATTCTTCCAAGCTCACTATCTTATGGCCGTCCTTGACCTCGAAAAAAACCCCAGCATTCTTGAAGTTTCTCGCCACGGCCTCCGCTGCGAAGGCGAGATCCTGCCGCACCAGGTGATCCATGTTCCCCTTTCGCTCATGTCTGATGAATTTGACACTCTTTAGATTCGTCAATTTTCCAACAGATTTGCTCAACTCGATGACAAGATCTGTGAACCAATCTTCATCTGTTCCAAAGTCGGAAAATCGGAGTTTCTCCAGAGATCGAGGCAGCTTGCGGATGATGTCTTTGGGATGGAGCATGATGATCCTGCAATCAAGACTGAGAGTTCTGAGGCTTCCAAATTTCTCGAGCATCTGAAAGTCGACAATAAAATCGGAACTAACAGCCTCAATAGCTTTGATGGTATCCCTTTGCGGATATAGCGCGACTAGGAGGTCCTGCGGCTGGGGAATACCATCACACATAGGCTCCCAGTACTTGAAAACAGAAAGGCTCGAAAATCTTTGAGCAATATTCAAGATGGTCTCGTGCTTTGGATCGGTTGGTTCGACGTAATTGCTTATGAAAAGCTCATCAATATTGGGCACCACTTGTAGTAAAGGCCGTACTAGTTTATAAGTGAAATCCCAGTGTATCAACTCAAGTCGCTTAAGACTCGGTACTGTCGAATGGAAGTAAGGGAAGATTCTACCAAGCCCTCCCTCTTTGAAATAAAAAGGCTGATATTGAACGCGCAGAGAGCGAAGTCGGGTGAGTTTGTATGAGGGCAGGTCTCCATGGACTGGAAGCTCGACCCTATCGATGTTCTTGGCGTGTATTAGCACCATCTCCAGGGCAAATGCCTCAAGCCCGGAAGTAGCCTCCACAGCAAGATTGTCCTGATTCAGCGTAATATCATACTTGACTGACCCTGCCACGCTGTGACTCAAGATGCATCGAACATGGGCCGCAAGCTCGGGATTACGGGTGATGGTCTTCATAAAAGGAATCAGACCCTTCATGATGGATGCGCGATTGTACGCGAAAATGTGGTATAAAATCGGCTGCGCAATATCTCTCCACGTTCGGGATGTGAGACAAAGGTTGGCAAGAGATTTGGGATCTGGGATGCAGACATCTAACCACTTAGTAAAAGTGCAGTGGCCGCAAAGGTATTCGCAAATCTCGCGTTTGATCTCGACTGGCAAGGTGCCGAGACTAGGGGTTGATTTGCTGTCCATGGCCGCGACCGAGCTTTGATGAGGTCGCAAGTGATGAGCGACAGGCCTAGCTGGTTGGAATGGGTATGTATTCCTCTGGGGGTTGATAATGTGCCCTAGTGGCTTGAGGCCGAAAGTATTCCTTGGGCTATGTGGAGAGTGCTGGGTGAATGAGGGTGAGCCGAAGGCAGGATTGCTGGGAGGCCGATAGGTTAGAACAATCGAAACTCCTCACATGATGACGACAGGTGTAGATTCGGTGATTTGAACGGGATGAAAGCAGATTGAGAAAATAAAAAAGAAAGAAAAGAAGAAAAAAAAGCCCAAGCAAGGACACCTGCAGCACAGGTGACAAGCAAGTGGCTGCAGACGGGGTGATGTTGTGTGCAAACAATGAATCACGGCGTGAAACTACGTACCCAGACCGACATGCCGGTTAGTTAGATTTATCCATTCCTGCACAAAATCATATTTCGGTTCAGAAACTCCGTCGTTTGACAAAGAACGGCGGGTGGCTGGGACAAACACTTTTCTGTCAAGGGTATTGCATTGCTTGTGAATCAAGACAAGTGATATATAGGCCAAACAAAGCCTATATGCACAAACAATGGCCCGTGTTGGAGGCGTTTTTTCTCCATCTCTATCTCTTTCTTTGATCAACAACCACCCGATACAAACGTACACTCAGTGACCCGGACATAAGAACGCGAAGGTGAAAGGTGTGCATCTACCTACAGAGCATCAAGGTGAGTACGGCCAACGCAGACGTGATTGTTATTTCGTCACAAGTTCCCAGATTAACAAGACGATAGAAAGTTAGAGGAGCGGATGCTGACTGAGTGGCTTGAGTTGCCAGCTTTGATGTCGTACACCTGCTTCATCAACATCCGCACCCCCGCAGTGCACCGCATTGGTCATCTTCGCAGTGGAAAAGATGAATCGACAAAGAAGGCATCGTCTCGTTCGCCGTGTAAATGTTACCCACGCATCTCTACATCTAGCCAAAGCTTAGCTCGGCTAACTTTTCAGGCACAGGTGGCTCCGCATAGGCTCGATGCTCTCCCTCCGGAGATCCAACGGGGAATTTACAAGTATTTCTGCCACCACTGCACCGAACCAGCTCGCCTCAGAGAGTTTTCCAGCCAGCCGAATTATCAGACCCTGCTCCGCCTGTGTCGTGTTTCCAAGACCACCAGAATCATCGCGCAGCCACTTCTTTTCCACGTCTTCAGATGCGACTTCTCAGGACTCTGGGAACGCTTGGTCCCTTTTGCAAGGGCTGTATCGCGAAATCCTATTCTAGGAAGCTATGCTCGATGGTTCATTTGCGGGTACCACCATGGAAGGTTTCGAATGTCACTGCGTCCATCAGGATTGACTCTGGTGGGCGGAAAACCTCAGCCAGTGCCGATTGCGGATCTGGAGCGAGCGATGTGGAAGCTTTTAACAGACAACATACTCATGATTCTGCTGTACGCCACAAATATTGAGGTCCTTGAGGTCGATTTGCATGGCTGGAATGAGCCCTATCCGGCCGGCTTCGCTCGGCTCAGATCTGTGGCTTTCAGAAACTTTGGCGAAAACCGGTTTGCCAAAAAGGGCGGGAACTTGTGGCTAGCAAAAAGTCTCAGAGAGCTCGAGCTCGGGGATTTGGCCATGTCCAAGAATGTGTGCTTGGATCTGATCCAATCCGTACTCTGCGTCGAGCAGCTTCACTTTGTCAATCCCCAAAAAAGAGCCCCCAAAGCACTTCCTTTTATCAAGACGTTTGCGGAAGGACTGCCAAGACTATCCGCCGTATCCATAGTGCTGGACAAAGACCCGTACCAGAATAGCGAACGATCGGTAAACATTTTGGCTCCTCTCACGCCACGCAAGCATGAGCTAAAGGCAATCTACATCAAGGCCGGATACTTTTTTCTCAAGCCAGGAGTTCTCAGCGAGTTTTCAAATCTCAGAACCCTCCAGGTGTATCACGATGATAGGACCTTCCGGGAGTGGAGAAGGACCAAGCACATCGACCTTCCGAAATCCTTGGAGGCGCTACATTTAGGTCTCTTCGACGACCGAGGGCCAGTTCGTTTTAAAGGGATGGTCGAAGAATTGGGCAAAAATGTTTCCGACTACAAAAATCTCAAGACAGTGAATTTCTATCAAGCCGGATATCCAGAATCTGACCAGCTGCCATTTTTCGAAGCCATTCCCGTCGACGACGCGATCAAGCGCAGGTTCGAGAGAGCCGGGGTTGTCCTTCGGCTGATACGTGTAATGGCAGCCCCAAGCCATCGCCAAACGCTGCGTTAAGGAATGCAGCTGAGGGTATTGAATTGGGGGTCTGAGACAATAGGGGACAGCAGGTCCTGCGGACGCCGGACAACCCAGCGCAAAAGCGGAGCCGACGTTGGACGGGGAAATTGTAGCGTCCAAATAGCTTAGAAGTGTTGCTTGGGAAGATATGAGGGGCAATCCCGTTAGATACTTGAACCGTCCCAAATTACGGGAATAAATGTCTGATACCAGTGGATACCGATAATAAAGATTTGCAACAGACAAACAAAGACCAAGTGCGGCTCCTACGGATACATGTCATCAAGTGAACTAGGCCCCGTCATGGCTATACTTAGTCCTGCCTAGGGTGCGCAGACGGGGAAATCCTAACCGGTTCCCTAGCATGAACGAGACCGAGATATGCTCTAGTCAGACCCGGTGCCCTTCTTCTAGCCTCAAGCAGGATTCAGGGACAAGCTGGGCTAGGTAGGGCTTAAGGGCCGGCCGGGCGGTGGCAAACGCTCGCACACATGGCGACCAAGCCTTGTGGTGATAGAGCAAACAGGTCGTTGCCACGTCTGTCGTAGCCGGCCGCCTTCCATGCACTGCCGCGGTCTACGCCCATTCCATGCATTGCGTAGTGTCCAACCACGGAGAAAAAGCATCTAGGATGCATCAGTCCGAGGTGAGACAGACATGAACGCAGGTCGCGATCCACAGGCGCTCTCCCCCAGTGCCCCACGACCAACAGCGCACGGCCGGAGGGCAGCCTGTTTGCTAGTTAGTTGAGGCTTTGGCTAACGTTGGGGACGGGGCTTCGTCAGCGCCCTCCCTCCATTTCGTTTTCTTCTTGCTCGAGAAGCAATTAAAGATGCGGCGCAGGATTAGCCGGCCAAACCATCTGAGCCGTATCTAACCCAAACGGAGCCGTAGTCGTAGCATGGCACACACAGGCAGCGTGGTTGCGGGCAAAACGAACCTCACCACCAACGTTGCCAAACGGCGCTCTCCAAAGGCTCGGGCCCGGTTTCGCCTCCGCCCACAGACGAGGCGCGCACTATCCACGATGCCCGAGACGGACCGAAAGCCTTGTCCATCGCCACACAGACGAGAGACGGGCATCTCGACAGTTTTTTCTTTTTGAGTTTTGTGGCCCTTCTTCGGTCCCTCAACAAGTGTGTGTCCTTGTCAACGGCTTCCCGTGTCTACTTGCCAAAGCATATTTTAGACCAGGGAACCCTTTTCTCAGTGCTGTCATCTGTTATGCCCGAGGGCAAGAGGTCAGGACGAGACGAGACACACACAAAGGGGGAGGCATATTTCAGGTGCAACCCCGATGTGCCTAGTTGGCCCAGCTCACTGACCAACCAGCTAACCTCATCTCCGTCTCGTCCGGTCTCGTCATCTTCTGTCTTTCGCCATCGAGTCAGGGGGCCCGCAGCGTTGCGTTGCGTTGCGTTGCGTTGCATCGCCCGCAAAGACAGGTTTGCGAGATAACCGACCTAAAAAGACACGATGGTACCTTGACCTACTCGCGGTAGTCTGGACGCTTCCACGGCGCTTCTGCGAACCATTCAATCACCAGGCGGCCCAATGCACCCAGGTCGGAGATCCGGCAGTGGGTGTCGACTCGCACACTCCGACTCGTGCATGTTCCCAAGGGGACGACTCATCAGACTGACTTGTCAACTTTTTTTTCTTTTCCTCTCTCTCTCTGAGCTGCAGCCGTGTCAACTGGCAGTGACAGTGACACTGCTCATCACGGTCCATGCGACGGCGTCCATGCAGACCCGGAGTTGACCAACTGCAGGGCGCTCTACTGTCATCCCGACGTGAGACAAGTTTTGCCCGCCCAAGCTCCGACGCCCTTTTTTTTCCCCTACGAGTCGTGCGTGTGTGAGAGAGTTTGTTTGACTAAGAGGTTGGGGATGAAAAGGAAACATGAGAGAATTTACGAAAGACGAAAAAAATAAGTGCAACAAAAAAGAAACAACGGAAACCGCCGGCAAGAATAGATTGCTTTTTCCAGGGTTCTCGGCGTTGGATGCTCAAGCCTCAACACGTGTGCCATTGGACCCCGATCTCTCCCACGACGTCGCACACGATTCTTGTCTCTCGCCTCGGTTCTCCTGCTAACGAAAAGAAGGGCTACGGCGACGCCATCAGCCACCCGAGCCGTTGACCTGAAGATTCGCTCCCTGGGCGCATCCGCAATTAATATCACGTTTCCCCTCCAGCGGCGCTCGCCACGGCGCCCAGCACCAAGCCTCCGTCGCACGCAGCACGAATACCCGACCCGGGGATCCCTGTGGGATGGCGGCAGGGAAAGGCGCCCCAGCATCAGGCCGTCCCTGGCACTAGCGCTCGGCAGCTAAGAGGGGGGGAAGGGGAAGTGGCCCGCCACGATAGTCTGTACTGGGCCCGACGTCGAAACAGCCGGCTTCACCAGGCCTTGCTGCTTTCGGGAGACGATCCTGTGGGGAGCATGCCGACCGGCTGTTGGCCCTAGCTAGCCGGGAAACCCCTGGGCCTGGCTGTCGTCAGAAAACGGGGGTCCATCAGTCACCTTTCACTTGTTGGACCCTAGAGATGGCGCACTGAGCTGCATGTAAGTTAAGGGAGGAGACAAGACGCCCGCCCCGCATCACCATGCAAAACGCTGGGTCTTGTCCGCTGCCGGTAGTCCGCGAATATGTCGCCTGTGTTAAGATTGTGCCTTCTTTTCTTTTCCTTGGCTAGAGACTAGCACCGACTCGGCGTAGTTGGGCCTGCGTATGTGTGCGTCTGCTGCTGCAGCTAGCAATCTTCTCGTATGCCTCCGGGATATATATCACCTTGTGCCGCTGCTAGATTCCGCGCCTACGATCCAGCCTGTCGGGTTTTCCCTCGAAGTGACTGCTTGCCGTGTCTCTTGGTCCAATCTTGCTCCTTCTTGCATCTCGAGGTAACACCATGGCTGCACCACAGACCCCCGAGGAGGCCGCCGCTATGGCAAAGGCCATGGCTGCCCTGAGGGCCTTCAACATCGAGGCTTTTACTCTCTTGGGAATTGCCTTGTTGATTACCATTCTGCGATGTATTATCCGTGTTCGTACCGTGGGATTCAAGAATCTCTGGGCGGATGATTACTTGGTTGTCGTGGCTGCTGTAAGTCAACCCATCACGTTCCATCTTGACCACCTTCATACTAACCCGGCCTCTCCCTCTTCAGATTGCTTACTCTGTGGAGACCGGACTCGCATATTCCGTGGGAAACATTGCTCACGGCTTGGCCAACAACTCCATGACAACAGCCCAGCGAGCAGCCCTGGATCCCGCCAGCGAGGAATACGCCATGAGAATCCTCGGCTCCAAGATTCAGCTCGCCGGATGGTCCACATACTCTTTCCTTCTCTGGGTCCTCAAGGCCTGCATGTGCACCTTTTACTACCGCCTGACCAAGGACCTCGAGGGCTACAGAACAAAAATCTACATCGGCTTTGGCTTCCTCATCAGCAGCTGGGTCGCCGTCCAGCTTAACATTCTCCTCAGCTGCCAGCCCAAATTCTCTGGCTGGTGGCAAATCTACCCCGACCCAGGCCCCTACTGCCATCCCGCCATCTCCCCAGCCATTGTGTGGACCGGTCTCGCCTTGAACGTCGCGACCGATCTCTACCTCATCATGATCCCCATGCCCATGCTGTGGAAGGCCGCCATGCCTTTGTTGCAAAAGTGCTGGCTCATTGCCCTCTTCAGCTGCGGTCTCTTCGTCACTGTTGCTGCCATCCTGCGTGTTGTGCTCCTTGTCTCGGTTAGTAAAACACCGCCCGCATCATGTCACACAATGCTAACAACATTCAGGACCCTATCAACGGTGCCATGTTGGCTGGTTCTTGGGCAGTTCGTGAGACATTCGTCGCCGTCGTCACCACTAATGTGCCCATGCTCTTCCCCCACGTCAAGAAGACTGTTGGTCCCTTCGTCTCCCGCGTGGGATCCTCCCTCGGCTGGTCACGAAACAGCAAGTCCGGCAACACCTCGACATCACGATTCTCGAAGATTACACTCGACACCTGGAGACGCAAGGACAGCCGTCAGGGTTCCATTCCCCTGGAGGGAAACCAAATGTCAGGCGAACGACAGAGCGACGAAGAGAGCGAGGCATTCATGGTCGACCTCCCTGAGAGGCAGCCACAGGAAAACTTCAAGGTACCGTTTAAAAACCCCGGCATCCAACGCCATGTCGAAGTGTCCGTTCTCGAGATCAGCAAAAATGATCGGGCAGAGCGTTCGGCTCAGAGGAGCAGCGGCAACCACACAAAGACTTGGTCTGGGGATGAGATACAGGCTCCACAGCCAGCAGCCCAGTCCAAGTACTACCTACATCACGTCCACCAGGACAACTACTACGACCACAGTTAGAACAGTAAACCCCAAAACAGTGTGCGGGTGCTCCAAAGCAAAGACCACTTCTTGTTATTACTTCTTTTTTGGCTATTTTGTGCCATAGCTTTAAACTACATGAATGACGGCCACATGTACACACAGGATTCGTGTACATGCAAAAACAGTATTTATGGGACGGGAGTATTTTCGGCGACAATCTCGGGATTGATACCAGGATTTGGGTCATGAAGGTCAACAGGATTCGTTCGGTGTTCGGTGCCATGCTTTTTTTTTCTCTTTGCTTTTTTTTTTTTTGTTTAAACTAGGCCAATTCAAATTTCACATCGTTCTAAACACATGGAAGCCATCCATCCCTTCACACTTGCAAATTGCCAGCCACCCCGTGAAATCCCTGCAAATCAGCTCACTTTGTCCTCGCCGAATTCCTTCTAGCTTGGACTCAGGCACACACAAGCAAACGCTAGGAAACCGTTGCCGGCATGGGACATCTCAAGTACCGATGATCGACACGCGCGAACTTTTGGGCTTGCATCGCATGCTAACAAGGTTGGGTTGCGGCTGATAACCAACAGGTTGGCAGCTCCAAAAATTGGGACGATTCCCACTGGGTTCGCGGCCCGGGCGTTTCGAGCCCACGCGGATCAACGCGGGAGGGGACACTTAAAAGATGGACATTAATCCAGGGCCGCACAAACGCCCGTGGGTAAAGAGAGCAGAAGCAGAGGGCGTCTCTCGACCATATCGTCCCCGGGCCCCGCCGCACAGCTAAGATGAGACGACACTAACCGCTAGGCGCCCTCTCGTGGGAAATTCACAATGGAGCCCCCCGCCCAGCGCCAGGTCCTTGCTCGGCCTTTCTAAATGATAGGCCAGGTGAGACAGCACGATGTATCCTTGTCGTACAGGGCATGGGTATGCAAGCCACAAGATGCCACCGCCAAGGCGATTCGAGACGACAAAGACGGGCACGTTTCTCGCTATTCGCGGGCCAAGTTCAAAAAGGTGAGACCTTCATGGTTGAATGTCTCGCTGGCTACATCATAGATCGATTGGCTCGGGTCTCGTATCACATACTGTCCTGGCTCTCGGAAACACGGGATCCCGTCAAGACCTTGTCTACTAAATAGTGACGACATCCATTCCTGGCATCTTGTACCATGGGAATAAACCACTGTGCCTACCCCCACCATCATGATGGCTATCACTGCTGGGGCTTATTTAATTTTTCATATGTGTTCATTTAATGTTCAAACCAAACTTTGCCCGTTATACAGCCAAACAAGCACTAGCACCTATGGGCGATGATCCTTAGCCTGTATCAGCCTTAAGCGTGGCGCAACAGGACGGCGATAGTCGGAACAAAGCAACAGCTCGACAATGGCTTCATGCCCATTCTCTGCTGCGAATGACGCTAGTGTCTGGTCAAAACTCGTCACAGCTGTCTCGGTCAACCGTGACTCCAGTCGCCTTCCGGGAGCTGACCAGCAACTCCACAATGGCTTTGTGCCCGTTCCCTGCCGCTCATGACAAAGGTGTCCGGCCGTACCGCTAACTCCTGTCGGGATCGACCTTGCGGTAGGTAAGCAAAAGCCCAACGACGCCCCTGTGTCCGTTCCTTGCTGCCCACATCAGCGGGGACCGCTTCTCATGGTCTGAGACGTCCGGATCCAGCCTGCTATCTTCGAGCAACAACTTGACGGGATCCGAATTCCCCATTTTTGACGCCGCAGACAGCGCTGTACCTCCCGCGTATCGCGCGCCGTTTACGTTCACCTTGCCTGTGTCAAGCATCAGTCTGACGGTATCCGTGTACTCGCACTCTGCTGCCAGCGACAGCATCGGGAAGTGTCCCTGGTCCTTGACAAGCAAGTCTGCTATCGTGTCCAGCATCTTCCACTTTTCTTCTTCTCTCTCGCTTGGATGCGAGTGGGTCAGCTCCAGCCTCTTCAAGTCGTTCAGTAAGTTCTCGATCTTGAGTAGCACAAGAGTGAGGCTCTCCCTTTGTTCTTGGTGTGCTTTTGTCTAATCCAGTGCCAGCTCCATCTCGCCCCACCCAGGCGTGCTTTACGGATGACCTTACACATCATCTTTGATCTCCCCCGGCCTCGTTTGCAGCCTTTCCAGGCATAATTTATATCGCTTCCAAGCATGTGGATTTTCTGAATACGCACCCCAGTCCCAAACAAGCCGAAGAGGCATTGGGAACCTCGTCACAGATCTCGTGCGGTTGACCAGCTTGCGCGTTCGCTTTCGTATTGCTCGCCGTCGGCAAGATTAACTGCCAACATTATCACAACCTCGCAGCCCTCGGAGAACCTCATAATGGTAGGCGCCGATGCTCCTTCCAGGAGACAGACGACATCCCTTTCCTGAATGTGTTTCGCTGGTGCATGGGTAGTCCAACAAGATGTATGTTCCTTTTCAAGGTTATATATAGGCCCTTCCGTCCAAGCAATGACCAAATTCTGTCTGTCACACCAGACGGGATCTCTCTTGATAGAGCACACCTGACCCAAAATACAGGCTCTGCCACGAATCATGGCCATCTCCTGATTATCCCAAGTTTGCACTTGCAACCTTTCGGACGAGACGAGGGAGCGAATGAATTGCTCAGAGACTTGCTTCCACGGGACATTGTAGTTGACCGAAACCCCTTCTGTACCGAGGTAGTCGAAACGCATGCCAAGCAGGGCGTAGATCTTACCGTGGTGCTTGGCTTTACGGTTATGGTACATTTCCACGAGCTCGCTAAGAGGGAGTCTACCGAGAGAAACTCTGCTGTCCTGGACAACGTGTTTGGGGCGGAACATGGCACCTCGCATGAGGTAGATCACCGAGGATTGCACCATCCAGAGATGAACAGCCTTCGTAGGACAGCTCCAACGCGGCCAGGCCTGCGCAAAAGACCGGCTCCTCAATCTCCGTCTCGCCGCACTTTATCAGAATGCTTCGGGGTGCCGCAACCTCCTGGAGCACCTGGATCAACTCCATTAGCAGCGCTTCATGTTGTCCAGCGTTTGTTCCCTTACCCAGATGCGCTGGAACCACGGTCGCCAAAGCATCTCCATGATTTCATACCTCTTGACTTCCGGTTCTATAAGATCTTCGAACAGATTTACTCCTACTTCTTCGAGGACTTGGCGATGACCTGCCGCAGCCTATTGCAGCTTGTGGAGCACGGGGCCGCTATTGCGTTGAGCGAGTCCCAGCTAGACAATAACGCGGCTCGCCGTAGAGAAGGTGTTCACGATGGACTGCATCTACTGTGCCCTTTTCATCCCAGTCGTCTTGGTTGATGCAAATAGCGTCAATCCACATGGTTAGCTCAAAGCATGGATCGCGAAGATGCGCGAGTGCCTTGTGCAGGGCTGCCGCGATGCGCAACTCGTAGCTGCCTATCGATATGGACCGGAGCTTATAGTCATATTCCCATGCATAAGATAGAGCCTCGTAAGGACGGGTGCCACCGAAGCCGAAAGAGTGGCAGCTGAAGATCTCACACTGCATGGGAGCATTCTCGTCTTGGTTCCGCAGAAGCCGTACAAAGCAAACGCAGCCCTCTTCCAAAGGCGAGTGGCTGCATGAAGACATGGCGTGCCAGAGTGCAAGTGGTGTGTATTATTTCTGAATATATCATGGCTGAATTTGCCCGCTGTCTACCTATTTAATCACCTTTAGGCTCCTGTTTGATTAAACTGTCTGGTGTGGAGTGGTGCCCGACATGATGGCTCGAATCACGATACAGAAGGCGCCATTTGAGGGCCTCGATATACTAATTTGGTTGCCTTACTTCTAAAGGCCTGCCAATTATTTATCGTCATGGCAGCATTTGCTGGATATTTACTTAGTTGTGGTTCGCGAACTGGGCCATGCTATCCAGGCCACTATTGTTTGTACCAACCATGCCTAGTCCAGAGACATTTCATCAACAATGGCCACAATGCTGTTTGAACTCAAAGGATTTTATGTAAGTTGTCTACATCTCCTCACCTTGGAGAAACCAACACCTGAACTTACAGATACATTGCTTCAAGTCTTACAATCCGCTCCCTCTATTCTAGGGCGACTCAATCTACCCTACAGGCATATTATAGCAGCCGAGTAGAAACCCACGGTTAGTCTCATTGCATGGATAATAGTCTCAAATTGACCACAGCTTCCAACTTTTGAAGCCGCCCGCCAAATATAACCTCAACCATTACCCCATCCTCCCACATACGACCATAGCTCTCAGAAAATATGGGATCCCGTCAAGAACTTGTCTACTAAATTTGACCTCCCTTTTTGGAACCTATTATGGATTCAAGAAAGGAAATTGGAATCTGACCGTTTGTAAGTAGCAACATTCTATCAAACATCCAAAAAGAAGCTACCAGGCCTACCCCTCACCACATCAACCATTGTTACAGGGGCTTACTTCAATATTTAGTAGTTAGTATTTTATTCACCAAAGTCACATCATATTCTTTAATAAGGTGAACAAATTATTTTTGGGTGGGCTACGCATACAGCGTATGACTTTTTGCCTTCATCCCCGCAATCAATCCTCAAGACATTACAAAGAAACCCATGCTCACAACTCTAGGGAAGATTAATATCTCATCGTTAGGATTTTTGGATTATTTTACATTCGATGACCTACCATAGGTCTTGATGAATTTATGGCGCACAGTTGCGCGGACGCGCATAAGCCCAACAGCAGTAGACATTACACTCCTTGGGCTGTAGGCGCCCTCCCCAGGCGCCAACTGCGGCCTGTTAAGCGGCCAGTGCTGGGAGGGTTGCAGCACAGGCATTCATCATTCGTCATAAGCAAACTAACAAAAATAAACCGCCTAAAATCGAAAATTAAAAACAAATTTGTCAAAATTTAATTACACTCTGGTTTAGTTTAACCATTTTGCCAGCACTGAGTGGTGCCGCTTTAACATGTGGCTAAGCCGTGGCTAAGCTTTAACCTGAGCCGACCTTTAGCTGACGTCTTCTCCTCATGACCAGCACACGCTCTCACGGTCTGCAGCAGAGTAATTATCAAGGCGGAAAGACGGAATGGGCAGAACAACGGAGACGGAGCTAGGTGGCAGCTACACCACAGCTAGTATGCCACAACCTAGTCACAGTAAGGGGCTGGAGGGCCATATATTAGGAATCCAAAGGGGAGGGATAGGGTCAGAGAATAGTATGCTTCCAATCTAACCCAGCTGCTAGTTATCAGAGACGACTACGTTGCTATTTGTTCACTCTCTCATTATCATTGTAGCAGTATTACAGAGAATCGCCATCCCTGATCTTACGGGCACCATACTTCTCCAAACGGATAGCTTGAATAGCAATAAAGCCGCTCGTGTCCTTGATATAGTATTAGCTTCAGTTCATCTCTAAAGGCTCCTTTTCAGAAAGCTACTTACCATTGGAGAGAAGCCCTCGAGAGTATCCATAGACGACTCAGTCTCAGAGTAAAGGTTAGAGGTCTCACTGGAGCGTCCAACAACGAACGCGCTGCCTTTATAGGCAACCATATTAACCTTGCCCTCGACATGCCTCTGGCTAAAGACGATCGAGTTGTGGAGAAACTCTCGCTCTGGGCTGAAGTACATGCCATTGTAGAGACAGGCGGTCCAGTTTGAGGTGACCATCTGGTCACGGATGGCACGGACCTTGGAGTCCATGACAAGGCCCTCAAGGTCTCGGTGGGCTGTACGCAAGATGGTCAACCCGGGAGTGTCGTAACAACCACGGCTCTTGAGACCAATGAACCTCGATTCGACAATGTCGACACGGCCAACTCCATTAGCTCGGCCGATTTCGTTAGCGGCCTTGAAGATGTTCAGTGAGCCAGTGACGACCTTGTCACCGACCTCAAGCTTGATTGGGATGCCTTTCTCGAAGTGGACAGTGAACCTAGTTGGCTCGTCGGGAGCCTTCAGGGGATCTTTCGAAGTTAACTCCCACATTACGGAACTGATTCAAGACTAACAAACTTACCCACGGTCATTGTCCACATGTCGGCTGGCGGCTCGAGGTCAGGTTGCTCGAGTAGACCGGCCTCATAAGAGCAACTTTCAGATGGAAGTGTTAGCAACGATTCTATGTCCGGCCGGGAGAAGGAGGTCAAAAGGAAGCCTTGTAGAGTGGCAGAAGCAAGTATCAAGTCTTGTACACACTGTACAGTCTTGTCCGCGTGATATGCGAGGCAGCACTTGCAGCGTGCTTCTGCCGCCACTCCTGTAGGAATTCCTAACACCCTCTCCCCTTATAGGTATCCCGTCGAGACCAAAGCGCTCTTGGTACTTATTGATCATTGCGAGTTGCCATGTAGTGGCCAGTCAAAACGGCTGAAGTGAGGGTACTTCATTTTGTATGACGGTTGTTTGCAACGACATATAAACACCGAGCACGCTTGAAAGTCTCGGGGATGAAGTAGGGGCTTTTTCTCACTGGATAAGGTTCGCGTCCATACTAAATGGCTTCGCCTTAGTCGATGTCACAGGAACGCCCTTTGATTCAGCAAAGTCCAAGAGTGCTTGACGCCCGCTGTCTGTACGTCAGTATCTCCGAGAGTGAGGTTGGCAGGGGTACGGACGCGAATCGTTCGCAAAACTCCGGGATGCGCCACGGGATGATAGTCTTTATGTTCTGATCGAGGGCCCTCCATGCCAACTCGAATCTGACCTGGCTTATAAGAGGGTGAGTATGTGACATTGATATCCGAGCACCTAAACGTACTCATTCCCTTTACCCGTGCCTATGTAGGTAGGAGAGACGGCAGTCAGCGTGGCACGACAGTACGCGGATCCTGAAAGGCGACGTCGATTCCTTACATCCATGACTCAAGAAATCGCAGGCGTATTCCTTCGCGACTTTCATCATCGCGCGTGCTATGGGAGGGCGGGCCAGAGATGTGCCCAATAAGTAAGCGTCCTCGTATAACGCGTTGCCTAATAGCGTGATGTTAGCATAGCCGTGGATGGGAGTTGTGCACTTTGCACGGGGGATCGGCCGAACGCACATTGTATTGCTGGGAAAACGAATTCATCTACCAGCTCCTGCTGAATGTTCAAGATTATTGTACGTTCTGCACCGATCTTTTTGGCCTTCGCTTTGACTGCGTCCCAGTCCTCGTTTTGTCCCTGCCATGATCAGCACAGGGAAGCAAATGAAGCCGCTGTGAGTAGCGAGCTGGCCCTAAGGATCAGTTCATCTCTTCCTCCCTATGTAGGGCACGCGCCAGAATGCGAGAGAGACGACGCTTCCAGGTAGCTTTCCAAGCCGGCTTGTACGTACCACATCTGCTAGGAACGCCTGTTCTCAGTCAGCTCAGCGCAGGTACATCCATCGACTGGTAGACGTACAACAACTTCATAGCCCTGTTCAATTAACCAGGCTAGGATCACAGAAGTATCCAAACCTGATTTATGTTAGCATGATGGTGCTCATGCAGCAGTGTTCATGAGGAAAATGTACCGCCAGAGTATGCCCTGATTCACGGGGATCGCAATTAGTCTAATAATGCAGCGCAGTACTGATTCTGTAACTCACAGACAAACGCGCTTGGCAGCCATTGTGATAGTTGGTGGAAAACGTAATTAGGAGGCGGATCAAGTTGATGACTGTTCGTGATGTTGTTGCTCCCAAAGACTTTTACCCCGCCAAGGCCGGAGTCGGATGTGAGATCTTGAAGAGGTCTGTGGTGGGGACATCCTGATAAGGGTTGCGACCCTAGCCCCGTATAACAGAGTTGTGGTGCAGACCGCATGATTCGCATTCTAGGGGTGTGTCCGCTAGCCGGACTTTGGCAGCTAATTGCTTTTCCGATGGGGCGCGTCCGTAGCTCCGATAGCCGGTCGGCAGCTCTATCCACCAACAGTTATTAGTCTAGGGTGGTTAGACTTGGGTGTAGCGGAGTTTGGACCCCGAAGACGTCCCGGTCTGCACCATCCTAAGCATGGAAAATTTACAGGACACTCTTTAACGCGTGAGTCGTAATCGACACCCTATCTTCAAGTACCTACTGTTGGTAGATCTATGGTAACTGCTGCGGTTCTGGGTGCGTGCTCTCTTGGCTACCTTACGTTACAAGGTATGCTGATGACAGTGCGGATCGCCCTGCCCGAAGGGAGGAAAGCAAAGGTATCTAATAGCTATTGCAATAGCTGTTGCAATAGTCATTTAAACAACTACCGCAACGGTCATCTCAACAGCGGTTGCAATAGCTGCCGCAATGGTTATTCGAACAGCTATTGCAATTATCGATTTTCATTAAGAAGGCTTTTTCATTTGCCCCTCTGCGGGGCGGCGCCCCTATGCGGGGGGCGGGCCTGCAGCTGGCTTGCTGGTCGACGGAGGGCCCCTCCAGGTGTCAAATGCTCAAACCTACTCACCACAGCCCAAAGCACCAATCACCTTTCAGTTAATTGTTTGTTTTCCTAATTACCCCACCTTTGGTAAGAAGCGGCACCAGAGCAGAACAGAGAAATCGATGTGATCTTGTTTCTTTCGCACACCCACGGCATACCGTTATCCACAAATTCTTCACTCTTCACCCAACATAAAGGTTTCGCCGAGTGAGACGAGGCTACAGTGACACTGCTATATCGGCCGCTTTGGTTGCTGCAAGGCAAACCGCAGCATCCATCCGAACCATGCCACAATCATCCTCTCGTAAGCGGAGGAGACCAAATGATTGGGGGTCAAACTTCGAAGACTTCAAAGTCTGGATGGGGAAAGTCCAAAAAGTTTCGACTCATCCACGCCAGAGCCGCAAGAAACAGAGGCATAGGCAAAAGCCGACCCTTGCTCCCCAAACCGACGAGTGGCATTCGGTCGTTTCCGCCATCGCAGTAGAGGAAGACATTGACAACATGGCCGAGATGGCTTCCGATTCCGAGGGCGACGGCTGCCATGCTGATGAGATCGACGGTGACCGCGACGGGTCTCAGGAGGACGACACCTACCAGCAATCCGATCCCCGGACAATCGATTGCTCAACCATTTATGACTTGCTGGATCACATTGAAGCAGAGTTTGATGGAGAGACACTGGATCCGAGTTCACGTAAGTTATCATCTGTACTGTTTCTCGTTTCAGTAAAGTTGCCCGCTTCTTCGCCATGCGATACTTTCATATATTAAGTTCTTTCTATTTACTAAAGCAGCTCTCTTTTTTTTTATTACGTTCATATCTAATCAAGTCATATCTACTTCCTTATAGTTCCTGAGCCTCAGCGCGCAAACATCGAGCGCCACGACAGATAGTATATGCGTATACTCGAGGATATCTTCACCGTCGCTGAGAAAACGGATATTCGCGATATATACTCCTCGCCATTCAGCGGCGAAATCCTGGGATGGCTGAGAGCGAATGCGTCTCCCCGAAACCGCAATGCAGTCTCGAGCTTCTTGCTTCATCCGCTTATTCGATCCTATCAAGTCCGATCGATCTTGGGTCGCACCTCTCACAAACGGATATTTGACGATCTGGAATCCGTCGCCCTAGATCCAGATGGCGACCGTCTCCCCAACGTGCTAGGAACTTACGCCTTGCATGGGCCACGACTTCGAGATCCTGCTCCTACCGAATGCCTTCCAGATGAAGCCTACGTGGGAAAGTCCAGCGGATTCCAGCCAGACTCAGATGGCGATTTTGGCATACGTCGTCGATCAAAGCAACATTATTACCATATTCAGCAAGCTATACACCAGCGCATGGTGGCAGCATGTGACCAGAGGCCATACGCTATGGCACAGGAACAAAATGCTCAGACTAGCCATCATGGACAAGTCCTCTATTGCCATCGGCAATTAGCGAGTGAGGCCATCGGCCCAGCCAAGATGGCTCTACTGTCTGCCTTCCCATATCCACTTAGTGAATTTAGTGACTACGTTTTTCATTTGACGTTCATCATGGCGCTGGCCGAGGCCATCGATATTATCTTCCTTGGCACCCTGAGTTCCGCCGAGGAGAACAGTATGGGCCGCACCCGCTTTGCTGCCTGGTATAGCGAAGCTTACAGACCGAAAGATATGCCAGTTCCTGCGTTTCAGGGACTCAATCGGGCGCTCCCTTTGAAGCAAGCCTGCAAACCATACGGAGCTTATGCTTGTTCTGTCTTGTGGTCACAGAGCGATACAAACAAAATGATCCGTGTCGTGCGCGAAAACGAGACAAAAATCTATGACCACTCAGGAAAACACAAGATCCGATGGAACGTCTTGATAAGGCTCTTACACGAACAGGGTGTAGCAAAGACTGAGATTGAAATAAGAAATATGCATCACCATTTGTCCGTGGTAAGAACCCGACATCCAACCTTCGTTTCGTTTTCTGTCAGTAGATGGAGATTCCTTTGGGCGCACATCTACTTGTTAAAAGAGCATCTCAAGCAATATAAGCTTGTAAGGCCCCCAAAGAACGAGAATGACCTTTACTTTCATATTCCGGCACTTGAGGATGGCTGCGATACAATAAGCGATTTGTCCAAACTACTGTCCCACACAAACTTTGAAAATGACCATCAAAAGAGAACCTTTATTGGGTCATTTCTCCATCGATACCTGCCCAGTCTGCTTCACAGAGACGTGTGGGAGAGGATCAAGGGTATGTAGTTATGTCTTACAACTTGCATCCTTATGCTAACTTATAATAAGATTCACCACCTGCCCGCATCCGATTGAAAAGACATCAGAAATCCTACTTCATTCAGGAGCGTGTTAGGCAGATCTTTCTACATTTTGCACGGCGAATACTTGCTCAACGAAGTCTCTGTCCAATTTTACCTAAAGAAGACAATGCTATCCCACCGATACTTAAAGCAACAATGTTCGAGATCTGGCATTGTGTCTACTCTCAGCTCCTTGCGGATGGTGTACCATCAGATCGCCTCGAAAATTTTGGGCCACTGCAACTGGCGACAATTTGGAGCCTGAAGGTAACAAAGCAACGCTTTTGGGACAAATGTCACCTGGAGGACCTGCCACTTTGGCAATATGACCCCTACAAAGACCGCACGATGACTGCCACAGAGAAGCGCCAAGTGTGCACCGGGGATAAGACATGTAATATTGAGAATACTCAAGCCGCCGACGAGACCTACGTATCTGAAGTTGACCACGCTGAAGAGTCCTTTGTATGGCCTTCGAACGATGCCCGGTACAGAGTACTTGGGTCTGCTTGTCCAAAAATATTCAGCCCCCCGAGCAAAAGAACAATTGAGTCCATGGGCACTATGAAAATTGAGATCAAATCTGGACCTTGCCAGCTAGGTCAACATCGGCCATCAAGTCTGCGGCTATTAACCAGCATGATGAGAAACCATCACCAGAACACATTTGGCAACGGCCCAGATGATGCGACCGATGACGAGTTTTGGACGACATTCTTTATTGGTGGGCTTGGCAAAGGTTGGCATTTCTCCGACCACCTGATATTGAGACACCGCTTTAGCTGGGTTCTCGAGTATATCCGGACTGGTAGTCTACCTGCACGAGCACTCTCCGCTCAGAGGGTTTTGCGAGAAGCTCTAAAGGGTTCTGTCTTAGCAACTACGACGCACCCATACAACTATTCCCTTGATGTTGACACGACAAAACACTTGAATCCGGATCTGTGTCAAGAATGGACACGGGAATTATTAACCACACAAACCGACTTGGAGGAAATCGAAGCCGATCTACAACAATCTCCAGAACGCTTAACCATCGAAGCCTTATGTTCTCGCTACGGTATTCTTATTCCGCAGCTATGGGAAGAATCCACTTTTCACTTTGGCGCCCCGTATACTCGGCCTGCCCAACTGTGTGCTCTCCCGTGTCCAATTCACGTTTGGAACCGATGCGCCTTAATACGGACCCGAGCTTCGACTCATCTTTGCAGGTTGCAGGAATGTCAACTTCTGCCAAAACGGATCACGAAAGTCAGGCTATGTGCCCAGATGCTGACTTGGATAGCACTATGAGGATCGCATCGAACAGCACCTATCAACTTCGCAAGGACAACCCGTTCGGGTTGGATGATGCACAACATGTAACAGCACATAGTTCTCGGCTGTCCACATCAGCATCTCCCGAGGACCGATCAAGTAGTGTGCACCATTGGACCTCAGATCGTTGCGCTTACCTTGCCGAGCTCGTAAAAACTGCTGATGATTGGGGTACTGTCAATCGGAAGTTCGAAAAAAGGTTTAACACAAAGCAGACAAAACTATCACTTTGCAAGCAAGCGCGGCGTCAAGGGCTAGATGTTTCTCACATTTCCGAAGTGACCGAGTGGGATTCTGAGCAGGACAAATTCCTCACTTCTCTAATCAAGAAAAAAAGATCACACTCAGAGTGTGCAGATGCCTTGCGCGAGAATTTCGGCGTCAGCCGATCCACGCAAGCCATAAATGCCAGAGCTAAGCATCTTGGACTATCTGGCATATTGGGAAAATGGCCGGATGAGATGATTGAGTTTTTAGAGCAACTTGAAGGCTCTAATCTTACTCAATCAGAGAAGTACAAAAGGTTCCAGGATAAGTTCGATTCTGAGTATCCTTTCAGTACTTTCAAATTCAAGCTTTGGCAACTGGGCAAGGCCAGCAAATCTGCACCTAAACCGCAACAAAGCCAAGCTAATATAAAAGCGAAAGCTTAGCTACCCGAGGAAGAAAATTTTGTGAGGGAGTGGCATGGCAAAGTGAGTGTGCTTATTGTTGCATTTGAAAAGAAATTTCCTGGGCAACGGACAGGTGCTGCGATACGCAAGAAATGGCAGTTACTAAACCAACCGGCCTTGAAGCAGCCGGACTCGGAGATCGCTAAGCGAACTAGAACAGTTTGGTCACGCTCGGAAGATGAATTCCACAAGCGATTCCCTAACCGGCGAACATCAAACGGGTTGAAGTGCAGGCGGGAGCACCTAATAAAAAATGCTAGGAATAACCAAGCAGAGATATCAACTAATAAAGGAGTGGCCTGAGAACTAGTGCAGTAAGATGTCTTAACAACGATGTTAATGACTGATGGTGGGATATGAAAAGGGTTCTGTAGGCAATGTACTTTTTAGTCTAAAATGGTTAGAGTTGGGCACCGGTTTACTTGCGCGCATAAATTATGCAAACTGAGCGATCAGGTCAAGCTCATCAAGCAACGAGAGAAAAATGCAGCCTAGGCCACCTAGCCTTCGACTGTCGTCATATGGTTCACAAAATTACGTATCATCGCCGTTCCGTCTGTCTCATCACCTCGACTAGGTCCATTTCCGCCAATAATTGCCCAGCTTTTTTTTTTTTTGATCTGCGATGAAACACGACAACTCTCCACCAAATCAGATAAAAAGTGTCTTTACCCGGCGAACACTTATATCTAGTTGCCGCTCTCGTAGGGCTCATGGTTTTGTCTCGCCCACTTCGATTCCGCCGACCATTTCCGCTAGCAACTTAGGTTCAGGAGAGCAATACTGATACCACCAAAGCGGGTTTAGCTCAGTTGGGGTAAGTTGTCAAACTTGTAAAACTCCAGCACCACAAAAGTCTAACCATCTCTATAGAGAGCGTCAGACTGAAGATCTGAAGGTCGTGTGTTCGATCCACACAAACCGCATACAATTCTTTTTTGACCATGGTCATTCTTATTTTTTGACATCCGTCCGTGCTTGCGAGTTACCCTAGGGCTTGTGGGAGCGGTGACGCAAATTCACCAAATTCTTTTTGGGCTCGATTGCAACGATGAGCCCGCTGTGGTTGTAAAAAAAAAAAAAAGACATTTCGCAGTTTACCCAGGATACATTTCCATGTTCGAGTTCGTCATGATGCTCTGTAATTTTGCTGACGTTGAGGTGAAGTGACGATGTTTTTGTTTCCCTGCTATCGTCAAGTCTAGTTGGTGAGCACCGCTGTCCAGGTACAGCCGAAAACCTGCCATTAGCCCGAACCAAACGCAATGCAATGTCACTTACAGGCTTCTTTCGTAATATTCAATTTTACGACTTCTTTCCTGGTCAAGATACTATTGCCTGTGTGAGGCTAGGCTCATTTCAAGAATGGACCGATGATGCTTCGACACATTGTACAATATGTCCAGCCAAAAAGCAGTTTCGTAATATCGGAATGCGTCTTCTTCCGTGTCACATCAACTCTTCGCTGCAGGTACACCGCTCCCAACAATCCCAGCCAGTTTTCGGTAGTGATAAGAAATCAGCCCAGTTTCTATGCTTCAGATGTGTGCAAGAGCCTTATCTTCATCAAAATCCTAGTGGATATTATATGTAATAGAAAATACGCAGAGATCCATCAAAGGAAGATTCAATGAGCGTGATGATGTACCCTTGGCACTTATACATGTTGATGGTGGAAAAGATGCAAGTCAAAAATACGTAGCAGGAGCCCCTTAAATACACGTCACCTTCTTCCTCGATCTAGGCACATAAACTTCCCGCGTCACATGAAAATCCAAAATGCTCGTATTGCATTTGATGGGACGTCATTGTCGATGTCTGTGGCTCTTCTGTGGGGTAGCATCGATCGAGATAAGGGCATCATGCAGAACAGAGCACTATTAATAGCTCATTGATGTAAGGTACACTCGCAAGGGCAAGCCTATGGATGCAAGAGATTTTTCTAATCCATCCCAAAGGAGCATCTTGGTTGAGTGTGGATGGGGAATGATCCACACAGTTGGAACGCAATTCCTAACACTTGGGA
The DNA here is from genome assembly GCA_022837005.1 of Calonectria pteridis. NCBI lineage: Eukaryota > Fungi > Ascomycota > Sordariomycetes > Hypocreales > Nectriaceae > Calonectria > Calonectria pteridis. The sequence continues at coordinate 104,155 of JAKZGU010000057.1, forward strand.
GTTTGACGGCAGAATTTTCGGTTGCAACGGTAGGGAGTGTGTGATTCGAGGCTGCGGGGTTTCGATGCGGGCAAATCAAGGCCTCCCATTTCTCAATGGCCACATAGGCTAGAGGATACGTCTACAATAGAGGCTTAGAGCGCCTCCGGGATGGTGGCGATGGTGGGACGGACCACCGGGTGGTTCGGATCTTGCATGACTTGAGCAAACTGTACCCATGACCTGCCTGCTCATGTGACGGGTCCATGGCACAAGTGCATCCTATCGGAACAGCACAGAGAGTTAGATGAAGATGACAGTGGCAAGACAATGACTCCACACGCGGACCAAGGCACGTACGTTGTCGTCCCTGTGGGGATTTACTCTCAACATGTAGCTATCGGGATGTATAGGGTAGGCATGCGGCTGAAAAGGAAGCCTCCCATGTGCCTAACGTGTTAATTGAATGGCGGGGCCCCACCCCTGAAAATTTGGCCAACCAGATCGCTGGGACCTGGGGCAAACATGGCTGGCAGGCAGGTCGCGGCCTGTTAATTGACGGGCTGGGGGGCTGGTCCTGAGGCGGGAGGTAGCCTGTCGACCTGTTTCTGTTTGTGCCACAGGCGGCCTGTTAGGGGACGTTATAGTGGGAGGAGCACCCGCGCGACACCCCGACCCCGGCCCGGGCTGGCTGATGTAAGGCTTCATGCACCCAAGGCAGCCGTACGTCCTTGCCTCGCTCGCTCCTGTCCTGCTGGCCACGATGGCATTCCCACTTCCATTCTAACAAAGATTCGGCTGCCCGGGCTCTCGCGACGCCACCAACACCACCGCCCACCAGCTCCCGCTCTCTTTTTTTCGGCCTCGCACTCGCACCCGCAGTCGTCTTCTCTTCTATCCATTCCTTTGCATTTCTACCTTTTATTTTTTGGGCCTGCCACTGCGCGACATTGCCGAAGCGACACGACGGCACGCCACCGCGAACCCCTCCATCCCTGACCCATCGTCGCCCGTCGACCCTCGAGCCCGACGCAGGCTTCGACTCGCATCTCCCGCACCCTGATCTCTGCCCCTCGAGTGCTCCCCCGCGAGTCTCGAGCCCCTCCCCCGCCCACCATGCGTCTGTTCGGCAGCAAGAACAACAAGTTCAAGGTCGACCCCCCAAAGATTCGCATCGAAAAAGTCGTCGTCGATCGCCCCTCGCCCCAGCCCAAGCCCAAGCCGAAGCCCGCCCTCACCACCTCTGCGTCCCGCTCCTCCTCGACCCACCGTCCCTCCCCGAAGCCTCCCGTCCGCCAGAAGAGCCATTCGCCCTACCCCTCGTCGTCGGACGAGAAGCGGGCCGAGCGTAAGCGCAAGGCTGGCAGCGCCTCCACGTCGCGTCCATCGCCCGTCGCCGATCGCATCGAGTTCGACAAGGACAGTGACGCCGAGGACGATGGGTGGATGACGCTCGACTCTAACAAGCGGCAACGCAAGAGCACCGAGGACGGCTTTGTCGACTCCAGCCGGAAGCTGAAGAGCGCGAGGGCCTTCGAGGGACGCTTTGACAAGCTGAGATACATCCACGCCGTCGACGTATCCTCGCTCGAGCTGAAGTGCGTACCGGTCATGGGCGCCCAAAAGGAGGACGTAGCCATTGAATTACAGTATCCCAGTCTACAACGACGCGAGAAGTGAGCCCTTCCCCGCTACTGGAGCTTTGTGTCACATAGTGCTAATAATGTCATACAGATACGAGTTGGTATGGGGCAGGGACAAGATTGATGCCGTCGAGGCCAGCATAAAAGTAGTTCGCCACGTAGCCGAGACGTATCTCACTGAAGAGGAAGCTGAACCATTCACCAACCCCAATGGGGGTATTATCCGACGATTGGAGAAGGCATCCAACCGCAACATTCAAGACCTTATGGGCTTCAAGTCGGCGTTACTTGAGTACAACGAGAAGCTCCTGAATCTTGTTGAAGACGGCGTCATTGCCAAAAATCTTGATAACCTGCACGAACTCCCCCCTAGCCTCGTGGCATTTATTCTGGACCAGATATACGACCGGACCGTCGCCCCCAAGGTGGAACTTCTATCCAAATACGAAAATGGAACCGACTATGTCTATGGCGAGCTCCTCCACCCATTTATCACCAAAATTCTGGTGGAGCAGACCAAGATGAACTCTGGACAGGTCTTCGTGGACCTGGGCTCAGGCGTGGGTAATGTCGTCCTGCAGGCGGCCTTGGAGATTGGATGTGAGAGCTGGGGATGTGAGATGATGGAGAACGCGTGTAATCTGGCTGGTATGCAGCTGAAGGAGTTTGAAGCGCGTTGCATGCTCTGGGGCATTAAGCCTGGAAGGGCGCAGCTCGAGCGTGGGGACTTTCGAAAGAACCAGGCCATCCATGACGCTCTTAAGCGGGCCGATGTGGTGCTAGTCAACAACAAGGCCTTCACCTCGCAACTCAACGACGACCTGGTCCGCATGTTTTTGGACCTCAAGCCAGGCTGCAAGATTGTGTCGCTCAAGTCGTTTGTGGCGGACATGAAGAGCAACAACCACAACATCAACGATGTCGGCAGCACAATTCTAGATGTTGAGGAGTGTACATATCCTGAGGGATATGTGAGCTGGACTAATGCCGGAGGGTCGTACTTTATTTCGACGAGAAAGTAGACTATAGAGCTTCGTCAGCAATGAGGAATTTATTATTGGAATTGGGATTAAGATTGGGTATTGGGAGAGGCATTCAGCGTCGGGGGAATCGGGTTGTTAGGCTTACAGGATACTCCATATAGCACTTCGTTTTTTTGTCATGCGGCATCCTGTGTGTTTCTCGGTAAATCGTTGTGACGTGGCGGTGGATTTCATCGTCCCTTTTCAAATATGGGCTCGTTGGCGAGATTCATGGCGTCGGCTTCCTGAGCCATCCTCTTCATCCATCGGTCGATGAGCTCCTTGTTCTCCTTCTTGAATTTGTCCCTCTCCTTCTCTGCCATGGACATTTGGAGGTTCATTGCAATCATTTCGTCTTGGACTTGCTGTTGTTGCCGTTAGCCTCACCATGCCAACATTAAGGGATGGTATGCGCCGGGCGGGGTTCATCGCACCTCGATCAACTTCCTCTTCTCGCGCAGCTCATATTCACGGTCCTTGAGCCTGGTCGTGAGCGTCGTTCTATCGGCGGTGAGGTCGCGGATGGACCTGGAATCGGATTTCGTCTTCGCGCGAAGCTTCATGAGCTCCTCCTCGGCGGTGCGCAGTCGCGTCTCGGTGACGCCCTTGGAGCGCAGGGCTTCGGCGAGGTCCTGTTTCAGCTGTGCGACGCCGGGATCGTTGGACGAGGGCTCGGCGGCCTGCTGGGGCGGCGCCTTGCCGGCACCGCTGCTGGAGACGAGGGATTCGAGGGAGGCCTTTTCAGCTTCCAGGGCGGAGATGCGATCGGCCATCTGCGAGCCTGCGGCGGCGGAAGAGAGAAAGAGAGCGTCAGCGGGTCCCCCTTTGGTTTCGGGGTCGGATGCGGTGTTGATGAGCCCGTATGCGCTCGGAGATGGGAGGGGTATATTGTGGGGTGGGAAGAGGGTGTTACTGACAAGCCTGGACGAGGTCCATATTGACGGGGTTGCTGAGCTCGGCGTCCTTGATGGACGAGAGGTATTCGTCGCGCCAGTTGGGCATGGTGGCGGCAGCGGGTTCTGTCTTGGTGGGTTGGTGTCGTCAGGGTCAAGTAATTTGGAGATGAATTTGTCTTGGTGATAAGCGTTGATGTGCCGCCCATTCCTGTCTGTGGGATGATGCAACAACGCCCGTTCATTATTTTTTGGCGGGGCCGCTTTTGGCTCTGGGGCCCTTGTTTTTTTCTCTCTTTGGGCGCCTAACAGGCTACCAGGTGCCAAGTTGCTGCTGCTGCCGGGGCCACGACTGGCAGCCAGAAAGCTCCGTTTTAGCCGAGGTATAGCCCGTGGCCACCCACTCCCCGTCTGCCTGGGCGACGCGCAGTGACATCGTCGGACGGTGAGGTTAGCGTCGGGGAGGTGAAGCTCCCCCCAACCTCTCGCTGCAGCAAGCTTGCCCTCCCACCACTTGAGCAGGCCCGTCGCGAGTCTCGTTCCAGCAAAATAGAGCACAATGAGACTGAGATAGCGTCAAATATGGACATGCTTCACCCGAGAGCCGATTGGGAGAGTGTCGGGGACAAGTGGTTCCGGAAGACGCAGCTATACACGGCCGTCTTCGACCAGGATCTGGACCTGGACAATTACATTGTTACTGGAGCTCCATATGCGGGTGCCATAGGTGAGTTTTGGTCCCTTACTCGTCCAACAGGGACACCGTTGCCCTCACTTTATGAGAACCCACCACTCCACGTGTCAGTTATGAGTTGAGCTTGTGGCTAACCCGCTCCAGCTCTATGGCGCGACGACTCAAAGCTCCTGGCATACCAGCCGGGACGATCATCCAAGCCCGCCATTGATATATATAGCCTTGCAGGAAAGAAAATCCGCAGCATCCCATGGGATAAAGGCCACATCAAGGGCCTCGGCTGGTCTGAGGATGAAACTCTTTTAGTCGTCACCGTCGATGGTATCGTCCGTTGCTATGATTTACAAGGCGACTTTACGCAGTTTTCTCTAGGACATGGCGCTGACAACTACAGTGTTGAATCCTGCCGGTATGAGCTGTTGGTCAACTATTTTCTAATTCCTGCTGACAAAACATAGTTTCTATGACCACGGCATGGTGGCGCTGCTGGGAAACAACACATTCATTACCGTCTCATCTTATTCTGAACCTCGACCCAAGCCACTTGCAACCGTGCCTGAGGGTACTATCCACTCATGGGCTATTATCTCACCAAACTATACCCTTTCTAGGTCCGTTGAAGTTCTGTTGAGCATCGAGCAAACCATCTATGTTGTCGACGCTACAGACTGCGAAGATCGCTTCCTGGACATTGGCCCCTTTAGCCATGTTAGCGTTTCACCTGATGGGCGATATGTGAACCTTTACGCCAAGAATGGCAAGGCACATGTGATTTCTAGCGATTTCCAAGAGCGATTGTTTGAACACGACCCTGATTCCCAGACGCCTCCTCAGTATGTTGAGTGGTGTGGAAGTGATGCCCTTATTGCTTGGGAGGATGAAGTCCACATCATCGGACCCGGGGATGTCTCTTCATCATATATTTACGACAGCACAAGAGTTCATGTTATTTCTGGTATGTCAATTATGCGTTTTTGTTGGCTCGTCCACTGACCAACTCAGAACACGACGGTGCTCGATTAATTACCAACGATTTTTGCGAGTTCCTGGAGAGAGTCCCTAGGGAAACTGTTGAAGTATTCGGCCAAGCAACAGATTCATCACCGGGTTCCATTCTTTTGGATGCCGTGAACCAGCTGGAGGTCCAGTCTCCCAAGGCCGACGACTACATCCAACTTATTAGGCCAAACCTTACGGAGGCTGTAGATACCTGTGTTAATGCTGCGGGCCGCGAGTTTGATGTTCATCTGCAGAAGAAGCTGCTCAAGGCCGCATCCTTTGGCAAGTCTGTCCTGGACATTTACAACAGCGATGAATTTGTGGACATGTGCGAAACCCTCCGTGTCCTGAACGCAGTACGGTTCTACGAAGTCGGCATTCCCTTGTCATTTGACCAATATCACCGATTGACACCAGAATCGCTTATCAAGCGACTTTTGAACCGCCACGAGTATCTCCTTGCGCTAAAGATTGCAGGATATCTGAAGCTACTTTCTGACCGAATCTATGTGCATTGGGCTTCCAGCAAGGTGCGAGTGGGAGGCGAAGATGACGAGACCATCTGCCGCCTGATCGTCGAGAGGCTGTCAGGAAAACCTGGCATCTCGTTCGAAGAGATTGCGCGTGCTGCTTACCAGGAGGGTCGAGCTCGTCTTGCTACAGAGCTCCTGAATCACGAGCCGCGAGGCGGTAAGCAGGTGCCGCTACTCCTTAGCATGGAAGAGGACGAGCTTGCGCTTGACAAGGCCATTGAGAGTGGAGACACCGACCTCATGTTGTCAGTGCTGCTAAAGCTGAAGAAGAAGCTCCCCTTGGCCGCCTTCTTCCGGGTGATAAACGCACGCCCGACAGCTACGGCACTAGTTGAGTCATCGGCTATGGAGGATGGCGACAACACGCTACTCAAGGATCTCTACTATCAGGACGACCGTCGAGTCGACGGCGCCAACGTTTTTATCAGAGAATCTCTCCGCCAGCCCGATGTTCGGACGGCAGCGGATAAGCTAGCCCTAGCGGCCAAGCTGCTCGCCGATTCTCGGGAGAACTCGTTTGAGATTCACGCATTGAAGGAGGCAACGACGCTTCTGCGGATGCAGGAGGCGTTTGACCGAGACTTGACGGACACGTTTACTGGGCTGAGCGTCAACGAGACCATGTTCAAGCTGATCCGGCTGGGCTACCACGGGCGCGCCAAGAAGATTCAGAGCGAGTTCAAGGTGCCAGAGAACGTGGCATGGTGGATTCGGTAAGTGGCTTGCAGGAGACATGCGAGTGATGGTTGGAGGGGTCCCCAGTACCAGGATGATGGCTGACATGAGCGGATTCGTTAGGCTGCGAGCGCTAGTAGCAAAGCGGGATTGGAACGAGATCGAGGAGATCGCGCGGGCAAAGAAGAGCCCTATTGGATGGCAGGTGAGTGGTTCCCGTGCAAGTCATGCCGGTGGGCGTATCACGAGGTACTGACAAGGGTCCCAGCCGTTTTTCAACTTGACGCTTCAGGCAGGCAACCCGCGGCTGGCGGCCGTCTTCATACCAAAGTGCGTGGGATTGGAGACTGGCGAAACCATCACCATGTACGAGCGGTGCGGCATGCGTGTCAAGGCGGCGCAGGAGGCGGTGAAGCTCAAGAATGCTGAAGAGTGGGAGCGTTTGCTGGAGGCAGCGGGCAGATCGACGCAGGAGGGACGCGAGATTGAGAGACTAGGAAACGCCGTGTTTAAGAAGTAGAGCGATGTGCGCTTTAGTTGGTTTCACGACGAGGATGTTTATTGATAATATCTAGACGAGGTTTACTTACACATTCATACGAGGTCGTTGATTGTCGTTGATTCTGAAAAGAAACGTACCGCTACCTTGACCGTTTGGCTGATATAAAAGCCGCTCAGCGCTTATGCCTGAGCCTAACTCTGTCGATTGGACAGGGCATCCCTACAAGGTTCACGAGGGAGTCATGAGCCCCCCTTTGAGCTAGCGAGAGGGGCAAATAGCACGGATTAGGCTTCCAGGCCGTGTGGCGGTAGGCTGCGGGATGCTAGCTAGGCGGTGCCGGGGACGTGAGGCTGTGAAGGGGCAAAGACAGTACCAAAGTGGTGGCCCCCCCCTTCCCCCTTTGCTTGAATCAAGAGCTGGAATGCTGGGAAGCCAGCATGTGTGTGGTGTTTCTTCCCTCAACGCCAACGCCGGGCCCTCCGCGGCGTCAATGACGAGCCTCTGTTGGGCTTCAGGGGGAGGGCAAAAAGGAGAGGACGAAACAGTGGGTTTCACCATTGATCATGCTCTTTTTTTTTTTTTTTTTGAACTTGCCCACATTCCAGAGGTTGACTCTTTTTTGGTTTTTTGGCATGCTTTTGGTCCCAAGATGGGCATCAACTACAGGGGAGCGAGCATATACACACACGATTGGGCAAGCTGTGCGGCGTTAAGGCGGAGTGGCAACTCGCGCGTGTGTATGTGTGTGAGATGAATGGGTGGGATATCCGCCTGGGCTAGAATGTTCACGTGTTTTGCTTTTTTGGTTCCCTTTTCCTGCCATGTGGAGAGACAGATCGGGGGATCCCGATGGTTTGGACAAGGGTTTGTAAAGATGGTAGGGGTTTTTGGGGGGCCTGGTCTGCTTTTTACTTGGGGGGAGGGGGGGGGCCTGGAACCTTTTTCACCCTGCTTGCACTGGCACGAACGAACGAAAAAACGCGGTTCAAACGGTTTAAGGATGCGAGGTGCAGTAGTGTTGCGATGACCAAGGCAGATGATGTTCGCATGAGGCTCGAGGTTGGGGGGTCCGGTGAGTGGCATGACCGGGTTGGCAGGGGAAGCGGAGGGGGCAAGAACTTGGGCCGGTTGGTTGGGTTGGGGTGGGGAGGTGTGATGATATCATGGGGTTGTTATGGTGGTTTGTCATGAGAGCGTAAGTACTTACGGAGAATATGGAGAGAGAGAGAGAGGGAAGAGCGTGTGTGTCTGAAAGAGGGGCAAAACTGGACTACCCGCATGCGCATGGGAACGGAACCAAAAGTCGCCTCATGGGCGCATGGCCAAATGCAAAAATGTCTGATTTCCATCATTCGCAGAATGCCCGTATCGTAAGAGGAAGGGAAACTGGATCCGAGATGATCTAGTTGCCCTGGAGTTAATCAGGGGCTTTTCTTTTTTTTTTCTCCCAATTTTCTTTTTTAATTGTTATTCCTGGGCACGCCCCGACCCGACTGGTTACTCGTTTGGGTAACAGCCCGGGCCGCCGCCGTAAGTTGCGAATCGCCCGTCATCCCGTTTTTTTTCTGGACCAGCCTGGTCTGGAACCCTGCCTGACTTGGAGTGACCCTCTCTCTTCTTCTGGGGGGTGGTCTAGAAGCAGTCACTGCTATTTCCTTTTTTAAAAATTTTTTTATCTCTCATCCATTAGTGTTATAAATAAAATATGTCTATTTAGTTTAATTGGCTTTTTTTTTTTGTTCGTTGCCGGCGGTGTGGCATTTTGGCAACGATGTCGTTTTGAGCGAATTGATGATCATTTGCCCTGCAGGCTTGGCTTGCACTGTATTTCATCTGAATGGAAACCCCAACTGGAAAAAAATGGATCATCATGCTGGCAGGCTTACATACAACCAACGGCGTGCGCGAAAATTAAAAATTAAAATAAAATAAAAAATTAAGAAAAATTAAATAAAATACTAAGAACGCTTCTCGGGACGCTGGAATGATAGAGTTTTGGGAACTTGCCGACCCGACCAGGGAGCATGGCGCTCCGAGGGAATGCGCGCGCGTTTCACGGGGGCTAGCGGATTACGTAGCACCGGTAGGGTTGAGACAGACTCAACCCGTACATATGTGTGTATTGGTGTATTGGTGTATTATTGTAAGACTGATTATCTATTTTTTCCTTTTGTTTCTCTGACGGTTTCCTATTTTTTGCCTCGCACCGATCGATCCTGCGTAGAATTCCGGAGGCTTGCGTACTCGAGTGTGTCTGCTCCTCATCAGAGATGTAACGCCGCCCTGTCATCATAGGATCGGCGCCGTCCATTCTTCGCCGCCATGATAACCGCAGCGGCCCATCAATTTTTCTGAAAGGAACTTGGCGGCCGCCACCAGCCACCGATCACGTCTTTGCTGCTCTCGCTAAAGCGTATCTCACGTGTGGTGACAGCCTGTCGGGCACGACAAGGCTACGGGATGGTCCCTGTAGGCGGGCAATCTGGCTCGGCGCGGTTTAGCTGTTTCACCCGCCGAGTCAGGTTGCGAGGGGGAAGGGGGCGATAACGATTGGGAAGAAAAAAGTCGATTCCTTGACAAGCTTCTCATAGGGACTTTTTTTTTTTTTTTTTCATCTGCTTGTGCCGATGTGTAACAAAGCATACGTATGCACCGCATCACCAACGGGTGGAACTTTCGATGGACAAAGATCCCCGCATGTTCACTTTGGTGTAACACACAAAAATGACCGCCTGGCAGCTGCATGCTGTCATCGGAAGGCCACGGCAGAAGTCGTACAGCGAAGGTGAACCGGGATTGGTGACCATGACGATGGCTTCCCAGTTTTGGCCGCCACGCTGCGTCGTAGTGGTAGCAGCAGGAAGGAAACCTTGACCTTGGGTTGTGAGTAGCGCACTCTGGAGAGACCCTAGGTCGGAGGCGCTACGTCGTCAGTGGGCCGCCAGAGAGAGACAGGGGGCCCCCATTGCGGCTAACTCCACTGTCATCCGGGAGATGGCTGTGGACGCCTTCCAATTCGATTGCTGCGTCGTATCCCGCCCCAGATCTCTCTCCGGTCAATCACCGACCGGTCCGGCGTAGCTTGCCTGCGTCGTCGTCGTGCGAGAGCAGCGCTGCAACCTGCGGGAGGGAGACGGGGGGTCAGAGACGGGGGCGGGATACGAATAATGCCGAGGTGTTTCGGCTCGATATGCTGACGGGAGACCTATCAAGACGAGAGAGAGACAGGAACGATGAGCTCCCCGCCCTCGTTTGGGACGCTGCAGAATCCGGATCGGGTGCGTGTCCATCTGGGCCACCCCTCAACTTGCCCGCTAACAGCACAGGCCATGGCTCTTTTTGTGCTCGCGTCGGCGGCGCCAAGGCTCGCCCTTCCCAGCTTGAGGCAAACTCCACCGGAGCAGAGAGGGGAGGGGTTAAGAAACCCTTGCGCTGCTGCAGGCCGCTGAGGCGGGTATCCCGAATCATGCAATGCAGAAGGGTGCAGCTGCAAGACTAGCTTAAAAAAACAATGAAGGAGGTCATGTCAGTGGGTGCAAGTGCAATGGCCCACGATAATGACCATGGACGAGAGAGGCCGAGAGCTGGGAGCTGACAGCGGCCCCTCTCTTGGGATCCCTCTCGCCTGGGGCTGTCGCTGTCGTAGCGTAGGGCGGCAGGTCGCCAGAAGCTAGAGGGCAAGGTGAGCGCTGTAAACGGGAGCCCACCACACGGACGCGGCAGAAATGAGCACAATGCGCTGAGCTGCCTGTGGTGCACCTGTACTGGTACTGTACTTGCCTACTGTACAAGGCACCTCGGCGCCGTGCGTGCATCTTGTGGGTGTGTGGAGATGAGTAAATCGGCAGATGGGGAATGACCCTGGCGGGAGCAAGTGAGCGTTTGGGTATATGCCATCATCACATCATGGCATGGCCCATGGCCATCCCATGGCCTAGCAGCACAATGGCCTCGCTCAACATGGGACAAGGGCCGAACCTCTTCCTCTCATGACGAAAGCCCCTCCCGTCGAGCAGCAGCAAACATGAGAGGAGGGGGCGGAAGGGAGGGGAAAGGCGTGGAGAGGGGAATATCATGTGAGCTCGATCGAGGGTCGAGTGTCAAAGGTGCACAACGAGATGGACGGACGGGAGAAGGAGACACCCTCCCCAACTGGTCCCGCAGAGCCGTCCAACTAAGGTTTTTCTTTTCTGGAGATGCCGCTCGTTCTGGTCCCGATACAATTCCTCCCGGGACTGGTGCTCGCTGGCGCTTCCGCGCCGCCCATCTTGACTCGATTTGCATCCATGGAAGCGGATCTGGACCTCTGGGACCCCCCCGTAGGGTACCGACGAGTGGGCGTGGGACCTGCGCATGGTCGAGGTTGCCCATTACCCACTACCCACTACTCACTGCCCACTGCTGGCAAGCTGCCCACCCCCAGCAGCAGCAGCAGCAGCAGGGCCTGGGTACCGGGGGATATCGTGTCCAGGCGATTGCGATTGCGCTGAGGCCGAAAGCTTGACTTTGTGGATGTGCGCTCCAGACTCGAGTCTTGTCAGCAAAATCAGAGAAGAGGGTCTTGGGTGTGACTGAGATGAGACCGGGGGAGGGGGGTTTACGTCGACAGCGTCGTGTCGTTTCATTCAATCTTCTTTCTCTTGGCTCAAAGGCTTCCAGAATCTTTGTGTCACTGCCAGGTGGCCCGTTGGCAGTCCGTGTGTGGTGAGAGGGGTGCATTTCTGCTGCTGGTGGCGTACTATCTAGGTCCAGCATCATCGTCATCCCATCATCTTCCATGTTTACAATTTGCCCGTGTCAACCAATATCGGAACCTCCACTCTCCCAGCTAGCTGCTTGGTTATTTGCCTCTCTCCCTCTGGTTGCCAATGGGAAATCCCTGCAGGCGGCCGTGTGTCCCGTTTCCCTGCCGAGGCGTCGACGAACAAGAAGAAAAGAAAAATACATCTCCAGTTTTCTGACATCTGCATTCATGATCCCATAGGCGTCAATCTGCGTAGAAATGGCCACTGGGTGCTCTGTGCTAGCTCCAGCTGCACTGTGCCGTGCGCTGGTGTCCCCGTCGGGTTGCTGGCTGGGCTGCCCTCTGCTTCTTGGTCCCCCAGCAGCTAGCAGCAGGGGGTCCCACGCCCACCACCCAGCAGCACCACTACCAACCAAGCAAAGCCCACCTACCTAAACAATAACCCACCAAGCCGGCGGCGCCCCTCGGTGGTCACCTTGGCCTGGTTCTAGGTCCAACGAACGCTACTGTACCTAGGGCACCTGAGGGGAGTGAGTGTGCGAGGCGTGAGCGACGAGGTACCTGTACCAGATGTGCACACACGCCCCCATGCCCATCCATCCATGCCATGCCATCCCATTCCCGATCTCTAAAAACAATCTTGCCGCCACCACAAATCTGCTCCCATTTTTTTTTCTTTTGCATCCGTCTTTACGACCAGTTGCTTCTCTTTTCTTTTTATTCCCACAGGAGCCGCTTCATCGCCCGGGTTCTTGCTTGGTCCCAATCCTCCCATTTGCCTCACAACCCGGACTCCGAATCGGAAGCACTGATCTGCCACCCCCCAGCTTGCCTGCACGTGTAAGGTGAGGTCGATCTTGGACGAACCACCTGCAAGGAGAGACATCAGCGCTACATATTTTTTCTTCTTTGCGATCGAAGGAAAAGCAAGCAGCAACAAGACAAGGGAACCATAACATCTGCGAAATCGAAAGCGACACCAACACCAGCAACAGCAGGTTTATTTTTTTGTGTCTGTTGGTCGTATCGTAAGCTCTGAGCTTACACTGCGTCGGCCGTCTCTTGTTTCCATCCGCGTTCCACATCTGTCCAGCTACTGTCTCAGTTGCCCCATCGCCGTCTTCGGCTGACGCGCGCATCCTCAAATCAACCCCAATCCCCAGAAGGACGACGAGCAGAAATACCACTTCCAGGCAATTGCTTGTGATTTTGGCCTGAGCGCTACTTCTCAGCCCGGATAGTACAACTGGGAAGCACCGGGGAGACTCTGCCAGCATTGATCTCGTCCCCTTTTTTAATCCCTCCCACGGGCATTAGCATCAACCTCAGCTACGCCCTCGCGTGCCGCTATTCACCATTTATCCCTCCACGGCCGCCGTCCCTGGTCTCATCCAGGCGTCAACCCCCTAATGTTTACGCAACCGGTTTCATCGCCGCTGTCTGGCCCGTCGGCGACCGCCTCGCCAGCGACGTCTCGCCCGAGCCGGCTCCGCGGTCTCAGTTACCTGCGCAACTACACGCAGAACCACCTGCTCTCGCGCGACAGCCACCACAGCGGCGGCAGTGGCAGCGCCAGCGGGAGCACGTCCCCTAACCGACACCAGCAGGCGGCCAGCCTCACGCGATCCCTCAGCCATTCGCCAACCACAACGGGGCCGCCACCACCACAGGCCGCCCAGATCAACCACTTGACCCTCGTCAGTTCCACGCCCGATCCCGTGAGGATTTCGTCGGCCGTCACCACCACAACCGCGACGTCGCCTGTTGCTTCGCTCGTCCCCGCACCACTTGCATCTGCGCTTGCCACCGTTTCAACCCCCGACCAGCAGCAACCACAGCCCGCTGCTGCTGCTGCTGCATCCGCATCCGCCGCTACTGACAGCCAGACCCAAAACTCAAACCCCACCACCGCCGCTGCGCAAGATTCCTCACCCTCAGCAGAGCCCACGACGGCCACCGCCGCCGACGACCAGCCCACCATGACGCGAGCCAGATCCTCAACCACCGGCGAAGCTGGTGCTGCCACCCCCGACACCATGCCCTCAATTCGCTTTTCCGCCTACTACGACCCGCGATCAACCCGTCCGTCGCTCACCTTTCCCCCAATCTCCAGGACTCTACCCACCGGCTCAGAGAAGATCCGCGTCGGTCGCTACTCTGAGCGCGACACCAACTCCGCCGCGAACCAGCCCGGCAATCAGCCCTCTGCTGCCCCCGTCGGCTTCAAGAGCAAGGTCGTCAGTCGCCGCCACTGCGAGTTCTGGTATGAGGACGGCAAGTGGTACATCAAGGACGTCAAGAGCTCGTCCGGCACGTTTCTCAACCACATCCGCCTGAGCCCGCCCTCCCAGGAGAGCAAGGCCTTCCCCGTCAACGATGGCGACATTGTCCAGCTCGGCATCGATTTCAAGGGCGGCGAGGAGATGATTTTCCGCTGTGTCAAGATGCGCTTGGAACTCAACAGAGGATGGCAGAATAAGCTCAACACCTTCAAGTACGTTTTTTTTCTCTGCTTCACCTCACCATCACCAGATTTCCCACGATACCAGTACTGACTCTTTTTTTCTCCAACAGCATGGCCGCCCACAAGCGGTTGCAGACTATGGCTGCCAGCAGTGCCGCCAGCGTCAGCTCTCAGGACTGCTCGATATGCCTGAGCTCCATCGCCGTAAGTCTTTTACTCGAGCATAAACAGCCGCGCTCAGCTGAAATCTATTTTAATCCTTGCTGACATATCCATAGCCATGCCAATCCTTGTTTGTGGCACCCTGCTCGCATACCTGGCACTTCAAGTGCGTGAGGTCGCTCCTCATGTCACCGCAGTACCCCATCTTCATCTGCCCCAACTGCCGCGCCGGCGCCGATCTCGAGGCGGACGTGGACGAACTCGCCGAGGAGTGGCAACAACTTAAGAACGAGGAAAGGGCTGAGGCGGAAGCCGGAGCGGAATCCGGGGCTGAATCTGTGGCTCCAGCCGAGACTGAGGTGGCTACTGCAGCACCTGTCACAGCAGCCGAAGTCACCACACCGGACCACGATCAGTCGGACGCACACGATGTCGATCCCATGGATGTGACAGTCAACATTACACCAGAGAGCCCTAGGCCGGCGAACCTATCACATACTGCTGTCGCGCCCCTCCCAATCAACAACGCCGCCTCTGGCGCTGGACGACAGATTCGAGACAGCCGAACGCCCTCGCCACCTGGGCTCAACGGCACCGAAGGACCCATCACACCGAGGAACAATGCCGGCCCCTGGGTCTTTGACGGCAGTGCTGGCCGCAACGGCGATGCTTCAGCGGCCGAGATGCGAAGTCTCGATGCCGCCGCAGACATGGATATGAACGGAACCATCCCCAGTGGCGACTCAAGCTCTCGATAGGTTTGGGATGCCAGAGACTGCTGAGAATGTTTTGCACCTATTTTTTGCATAGACTAGTCCACAACGATGTTGGCATAAGTGATTCCTGACTCGGCGGTGCACGCGGGCGGATCTATTCTTTTCTGACACTCATGGCGACGGCGCCCCTTGATTTTGCTCTTCCTGCCACGGGGGTCACTACACTCAAATCATGCAAAGCACAGGCGTTGGGGGAGTTTTTGTGGCGTCTCATTATATCATTACATCTTAATCTCTTGCCCTCGTTCTCGTATAGAGGGCCTGGTACGGAGACAAAGACTGGAGAATTTGCTTTGGAAGGCGGACGGCTCTTTTTGACTTTTTTTTATATCTATTGTTGGGCAGTGGAAGAGGAAAGATGGCTTGGCGGTATGGCGATCTTGAGGCAAACGGCAGACTGGCCCGGATTATTTTGTTTGGGTTTGTGATCGAACGGTAGAAGGATGAACTGGCATATCATATTGTGGTTGATATCTTTCCCTAGCCGCCTGTGGAACTTGGGGGGCTGATAATAAGCTGTATTACACATACAAATATCACTGATTCCACCCTTACTATGCTGTGTCGCCCGTTTTTGCTTTGTGATGCTACAGATGTATATGGGCCGTCCAGACCAATGCAAAAAGCAGAGGTGCCTCTTTCCTTGCAAGTGGTGCTTTGTAGGTTGGGTGAGATTCTACAGCGTCTTTCTTGTGGAAAAAACAAGAAGCAGGCTCAACCGGGTGATCCAGGAACCAAGCATACAAAGGATTAAACAGGTTTGGTTGGGTAAATCTCTAGATTCACCATATCATCAAACCTCTAGTCGATGAATGAGATGCGTCATCTTCCAAGAGTGAGCCTCCGATGTCCTCGGCGGACCAATCTGCCTTCTGGCATTCTCTCAGAGATTGCCTTGGTTGCCTGATGGCATCGCCACCACATCGGAGCCACTGAGGTGCGGAGGAGCGATATCAGGCTGAGGCTTGCAGTAGTGCGACGTCAGTCTGACAGGCGGGGCCTCGGCAAATGACGCCTTGTCGACCAGATAAGCCCTCCGTTGCAGTATCATTTAATAGCCTCACGCCAACAATCAAAGCGATCCGTTCAATTCTCGGGGATTATCAGATGGCCGACGTAGTGGGGCTTGCGGCTGCGGGCGGCCAGTTCATCGAGCAGAGCATCAAAATCGTCAAGCTCTCCAAGGAGATATACGACAAGATCCAGGATGCTCCAGCTGAAATCAAGGCCTGGAGAGGAGAGGTCGAAGGCCTCCAGGCGCTTATCAAGAGCATCGAAAGCACGCCAGCTCTCCAACAGCGGGAGAGCTTGAAACCCATCGTCGATCAGTGCAAGGACGCCGGCATAGAGCTAGCAGCAGTTTTTGATAAGATCGACTTTGCCAAAACAGACGCTTTTGGCAGACGAACTTGGAAGGTCATCGGAGGCCTTGCAAGAGAGGATGAGATTACGAAACTTTTCGCGACGATTGAGAGATTGAAGTCAACTCTGAACACGGAGATAGCTCTCGCAACCCTGTAAGCACACTCGCTTAGTTACTGTCGATACGGCTAACAGGAATTCAGTAATCAAGGCGAAGCCACGCTTAAAGAGGTCAAACGGTCCTTCCAGCCCGGCTCGGATGAGGAGAAATGCCTCCAGAGCCTTTTTGTAACTGATTCAGTTAGCGACAGAGAAGGAATCATCACGGCTAAAGGGCATCGTACACCGAGTACATGTGAATGGATCGCCAAAACAGAAGAGTACCAATCTTGGGAAGCATCTCAGTCAAGCCTCTTGTGGATATCCGGTCCACCAGGCAAAGGGAAAACTTATATCTCCATCTTCCTCACACAACTCCTGGAGGCCTCCAAGTCTGATACAACTGTCATCTCATTCTTCTGCAATAACCAAGTGGCCGCGAGGAACACTGCTGTCAACATATTACGTGGGCTCATGACCCAATTATGCACCCGCCACGAGCATTTGCTATCTTGTATCATTCCCACATGGAAGATCCAAAATGACACACTTTTCAAAGATAGTTCATTCGAGACACTATGGCGCATTTTTGCTTCCATGTTGGAGGCTTTGAAGAATAACGAAGTAATCTGCATCCTAGATGCTCTGGATGAATGCAGCGAGCCTTCAATGTCATCGCTTGTCTTCAAACTGAAGGCCCTCTTCCATTCTAATGAACCAAAGCCAACGCGCAAGAACATGAAGCTCATTCTGGTAAGCCGAGAGCAGCCACAAAGCCTTCCCGAGGCCTTGTCAGCCTTCCCCCACGTCACAATAGATGCTGCCAAACAAGATGTCAAACTTTATATCACCGAAAAAGTGGCAGAACTAGCTAGAGAAAAGAGCATCGAGAAGACTGAATTATACCACCACATTGAAAAGATATTTCAAGAACGATCAGAAGACACATTCCTGTGGGTCAGTTTGATGGTGGAAGAGCTCAAACAGAAAACCATTGACGAGATCGAAAACACGTTGGACCAGCTTCCTCGTGGCCTTGAAGCTGTGTACGAGAGAATTATATCACAAATCAATGCCAACGAAAAACAGCATATTGCAGAAATGCTCACCTGGATAACGCTAGCTAAATACCCTCTCCAGGTTAAAAGTATCTGTGAGGCTATCAATGTCAAACCTACAGATAAGCTCAGTCGCGAACAAATTTGCATGGGATATATTCGATCTTGCAAGAGCCTACTGGAACTCTCTAGTGAAAAGTCCCATGGAGGTGATGGGGACTTTAGGGTCTCGCTTTTGCATCAAAGCGTTAAAGACTTTCTTCTTCGCCAGCCACCCAACACGAATTATAGGGGGCTCGTTATCAACCAAAGACAAGGCCACCAAATGATATCAACCAGACTAGTACAGTACTTGGCCGTCGTTGGTGTGGAAAAACAACCCAAGACGTTTCCTTCGAGAGAAACCTCACTTTATTTTTACGCCAAATACCACTGGTATTCTCACATGCGCGAAATTGGTGACGAATTTATGGCCGTGGTCAAAGAAAATAAAGATTTCTTTTGTACGAGATCTATTTCCCGGGATAAATGGTGGAAACACCGCTACCCTTACCGAGGTCCATTCCGCGACGTGCCCTTGCTCCACGTCGCGTGTTCTACTGGGTTGCTACACTTGGCAAAATGGATTCTTCTCAAACGACATACACTCTTCGGTTTATCACGGAAAAGGGAGATCAACCGGGCATGGGGTAGGAACAAGATTGCACCGTTGCATTTAGCAGTAGAAGAGAATCATGCAAGCATTGTTCACTTGCTGCTAGAATACGGAGCTGATCCTTCCGATAGCAACGACTATGGGGAAACGTCTCTTCATTGTGCTTTGGGTGCCCAGGCGCCTGCTGTATTTCACACTCTTCTTGCGACAGGTGGCGGAAAAAAGATAGCCCAGAGAGAAGCAAAGCATCCTCGTGAATGGGATTCCCTGCTTCACCTGGCAGCGAAACATGGCCAAGAAGCAATCTGTTTCACTCTAGTGGAAACGTACAATCACGACATCAACGCCAAGGACATTATAGGCAGAACCCCTTTGCATGAGGCGGTCAATGCGGGCCATGTCAACCTCGCCAAAACCCTCGTAAGTCGTTTTGGTGCAAAAATAGTCTCTGAACAGAGGCTACTTCGAGATGTTTTCCATCATCACCATAGACAAACCCAGCAAGACTTCCATTCAGCCGTCGAGTTCGTCACCCATGACCTGAAGATCAATATTAACGTGACCAACGACGAAGGCAACACGGTTTTTCACGAGGGGATAAACTGCTGGGCTGGTCTTTCGCAAGCTCTCACTCTCGGTGCTGACCTGAAGGCGCGGAACCTCGATGGCGAAACGGTGATGCACTGCCAGCCAATTCATTATTTCAGTTTCCCCGAGCTTCTTTTCATACTACATCAGGGCTCAATAGACATAAACGCTCAAGATAACCGCGGTCGAACACCGCTACACGCTTATACGTATAAAGCCCCATGGAGTTTGTTTCATATTAATGAATTCAGAGAAAGTTTTACAAATAATGTACTGAACTTATTGGATTTAGGAGCAGACCGCTCTCTAAGAGACATGGCAGGCAATACACCGTCATCAGCCCTCGTAAAAAGCCGAGAGGAACGATTAGAAAGAATTGCGGATACAGATGATGAGGATAAAGAAGATATGACGAGTGAAATTAGTTCTATGGAGCCGGTCTTTTCAGAAGTCATGAATATACTCGAAAACTATGAGACAGCCCCAATAGATCCTGCGGCAATACCTCCAAGCATTTCTCAACTTTCTGAGTGGGCGGCTGAAAATGAGGACGAATTTTATTGAGCGATTGGTTTGCTTGATGGCCGCACTCGCCTGTCTTGGCTGGTTGTTACTTGCGTTTTTCAATACTATAGAACCTAGCTGCGCCCTTCTGCTTGAGAATAAAGAATAGCAATGACTGCCAAGAGTTGCGTCATGTTTAGAAACGATCCACATATCAATACTTAGTCTCGGCTTCTAACCATTGGTGCTTCGAGGCTGGGGACGTCTGACTACTTTGAAGTTCAAAGCCGGAACCTGTGTGCATAACATGTTTCACAAAAACTACGCTCACGGCAACACGGTGTGATTTATCAGGAATCATATGATTCCAGGTGATATAATTACAAATAAAAGATATGCATCGCCTTAAAATAATAATCAGGATGTGTTCTACAGTTATGCCGAAGACCGAGATGTGACGTTGACTTTCCGGCGCAGTGGGGCCGTACAACTGCCTAAAAGGGTAGGAGTATGTCTTGGCGACCGGACGTAAGAGCACTTCACGGACGAAGGACGTACATAGCTGGAGGATAAAAGGGAACCGAAAGCCTGTGAATATTCAGAAGAAAGCCATCAAATTAAACAGAAACATCTCAAGACTTCACCTCCCTACTCCTTTCATTTACCAGTCACTTCGTCTTCTTCACAGCTGCCAAAGCCAAACACTTCCATCATGGCCACCGCAAAATCTCCCCTCAACCTGATTCTAGGAACAGGAAACGCAAGTATTTCCAGAAATATCTCTGCATAGGAGATAACATTCAAATTCACAAGCTAACCTTCAAGATTACAGATTGGGGACATGTCGATTGACACCATGGCCCGCTTCGACGCCCCCGACGACGTCCAAGACTTTTTGAACGCCTTCGCCAAACGCGGCTATTACCAAATCGACACTGCCCGCATTTACTCTCCCCATGCGCCCGGAAGTTCGGAGCCCAGGATCGGGGCTGCTGCAGATGACAGATTCGTCATTGACACCAAGGTCAACTCGCGCGAGCCAGGTAGCCACACCAAAGAAAAGGTCTTGAAAGAAATCGACCTCTCGCTCGAGGCGTTGAAAGTGAAACAGATCCACATTGAGTACTTGCACATGCCAGACAGGGTCACCAAGTTTGAGGAGGCCTGTGAAGCCATGGACCAGGCACACCGGGAGGGCAAGATCAAGCACTGGGGCATCTCCAATTACACGGCCGAGGAAGTGCAAAGATTTGTGGACATTTGCGAGGAGCACGGGTTTGTCAAGCCCAGCGTCTACCAGGGCCAATACAACCCCATCGTGAGGGGGGGCGAAAGGGATCTTTTCCCCATCTTACGCAAGTACGGCATTGCTTTTTATGCATACAGCCCTGCTGCGGCTGGCTTCTTCGCTGGCAACCACAAGAACGTACAGGCGGGCGGACGATTTGACAAATCGGTACGTATAATTGTGCCTACGCTGTCACTTTTTCACAACTGACCATATTGCAGCATTTTCTTGGCGGCTTGTACTCAAATCTATACCTGAAGACATCCATCACGGAGGCCACGGACAAGGCGCTCGCCGTGGCAGCCGAAAACGGCATCGGCGGCCACGCTGCCGCGCTTCGTTGGACGGCACACCACAGCCAGCTGAGCAAAGAGCACGGAGACTCTGTGATCCTGGGCGCATCGAGTGTGGGCCAGCTGGAGTCCAACATTGACATGGTGGAGGACGGCCGGCTGCCCGATGATGTGGTGGCGGCGCTGGAAGCCGTGTACAGGGAAATCGGCGACGAGATTTCGTACCACATGTGAAGGGGGGCTAGGGAGGGCAGCTAGGCCGCATGTAGAAGGAGTACTGCTTGGCAAGTGGTGATTAGTTTAGTTGCGCTGAACCTATGACATTCCCATCCCGACGCCATTCGCCCCGCTGACAAATGGTGCGCCCGCCCGCTTAACCCCAGCTTGTTGTGACTTCATTGCGGGAAGGACATAAAATGCCCTGCGCACGAGTTACATTCGCTAGCAGAGGAGTTAATCGTTCGATAGAGACTCTGCCTTTATTTTTGTGTTCCTTGTCGTCACCTCCCAAAAGTCCCTTTTTTCTCGGAAAAAATGGAGTTCATCACCATTGCACATCCGGCCGAGGGCACATCGGCCAAGTTGAAGCGTCAGGCCTATGCGCACGCCGCCCGTGTGACGCATGCGCGAGCCAGGAAGCGTCAAGTGGCCGATTATCTGCGCCAAAAGGGGATCACACTCGAAAAAATCCCCGAGGGAGATCCATCAGATCACATGTCGCAATATCGAACCCAAATGGCCATACGCCGTCAACAGCACAATCAGGCCATGGTTCGTCATGGCGCCAAAACGTCATTACCCCCGGTCCTCTCTGGTGCATTCGAGCATGAGTCGTTTGCGGGCTTTTTGAGATCACTAACAGCCAGAGAACACTTTATGTTTAATCACTGTGAGTGTGTGCTTTTTATATTTGAACTATTTCACTACAAAATCGGAGAAAATGGTCATCCATGTTGGTCAATTGTTGCCGTTGTGGGTCCATCAACTAACTGAGTATCAAGACGTCGAGGTTGTCTTTCCTTACTTGAACGACCACTGTCCAGTAATGCAGAATCTCGGCAAAATCCATATATATATGAGAAATAATTGGATCATCTCTTCTTCAAACGACGTAGACTTTCTGAGGGGCTTCCTGCTCGCATCATGCCGCCACTTGTCCATGGTCCGCCTGGAGGAGGAGTATGCGCAACTTGCCATCCAGTATAAGTTGGGCCATATCCAAATTCTTCGTGAAGCTATTGCGACGGAAGATCCAGCGCTGGGCCGCGTAGCAGTGACAAGGGCCTTGGTTCTAGCGTTTGACGAGGTAAAGTCAACTTCTTTCCCAGACCCCCTTTTTTTTTGGTGTCATTCAGGCCCGCGGAAAATAAAAAGTAAACTTAAATTAACACAATTTAGATCATGCTCGGGGATCTCCCCATGGCAGCAAAGCACGTGTACGGGGCTCTTCATATGGTTCAAAAAGCGGGCGGGCCTCAAGCACTTGGGCTTACCCCTTTCATGACATATGTCCTTGACAGCTGCGTTCATGGAAAGCGCCTTTTAGACTGGGAGCCAATAATGCGCTGTGGTGACAAATTCATGAAACCAGAGCCGGTCTACTTGGATTCGGCCTCGGTGTTGCTCATTGAGCCACTCGTCACACAAGATTTGTCGAGCACCAATACATTATAATCACATGGGTATAGGGACGATGCATACTAATTACGTCGCAATTCTTTCACATGGGCTTCTATACCCCTTTAATAGAGTATTTCCAGTGCGTGTGTGTATTTGTGTGTATTATTTAACGCTGGTACATTCATAGGCTATGTGAGGACGAAGGGCGTCTATCTGGAGCTATACCACTTGCTCTAATAATAAGTATAAGGAAAAAGGGACCCAAGGGCAAAATGAAAAGAAATTAGGGACTAATAGAGGTGCCCAATATAAAATATCTTGGACTTTAGCTTTTTCTTACCTGATAAGAAAGCTTAGTCTCCTTAGTGTTCCCCTCTACTTACTACAAAGGTGGTTGCTGAAAGGGCAAGAAGGAAGCCATATTTTTGTTGTTTTGAGGACCAGTGAGAATCCTCTTGCACTTTTATCTTGACCAACCCCCATTTGCCAGGGCTTCCAGTAACCCAGGCATATATGTAATAAGAGATGCAGCAGGCGGGAAAAACTTTTAGATGAGAGAGTTGGATCGTATTTCTAGTCGTGCTCATGTCCACCACTGAGCCTACCCTGAAGTCATGAACAAGTTTGTTCATCTAGAAAAATGGGTTTGAACTAACTCCTCGGAAGAAATGGGGCAAAATACAATACATGCAGGCATTGGCTGCTTCGTAGAACAAAAATTTCAAGTCCCGGGCCCAGCTTGCTTTCCTTGTTGTTTCGTGTTCTACTTGCTGTGATAACTGGTACTCAATAGGGTAAGACCGATTGTGCCCCCAAGACCGCCACGGATTAACCGATGCGTGCAGCATTATCTCCCTACGGCGACGGAGATCAATATCCGTTTTGTTCGATGGATGAACAAGAAAAAAAGTCCCCGTGGTGCTGTTAATCTCCAGTGGTTCGCCGACCTCGTCAAAATTGAACCCAAGTGGATTGAATGAATGCTCGTCGCAAACGAGTAGCTGCTTTAAAGTGTCGGGATATGAAAGGAGATAAGATTCTTGAAGACGCCTATCAAAATAGACGAACAGTGCTAGCTTTTCTAGCTTGGAGAACCGTTTGAGCGTGAAAAGGTTGTCCCGAAAAGCACATCCGTGTATCTTCAGTGACTTCAGGGTTTGACTCCGAATAAGCAATCGCTCGATCATATCAGCGACATCAGTCTCGCCCGGTCCTGTAATTCCGCTGAAAAGCAGAAAGCTTTCCAGTTGTGGCATCGCTTTGACTAACTTTCCAACGCTAGGAAGAATCCCTGTTTCTGGACTACCATCGTCCAACATGTGTAACTCTCGAATATTTAGAACCGCCTCAGAGATGGAATCGTCAATACAGACGAAGTCTGAAAGCGTGAGCATCGAGAGTTTGGGCTTGTTGATGAGAAAGGCCGATATCATCTCGGAGGTGAGCGTGCCACTGTGCCTCTTATTGTGAATGCTCAGCTCCCTTAAGCATGGGAGATCCACTGCGAGGTCTGGCTTCCAGTTACCTTCGCAGTTCAGCTCTAGCTCCTCCAACCTTGTGGCTTTCTCCAAAAGCCTCGAAATATAGAATTCGTAGCAGCGGGGTAGAAATTCGAGGCGAATCGTGGTCGACGTGAGATCGCGATCACGAACTAGGCCGTTTGCACCCAAGTTCTGAAGTGAAAGACTTTTTATCTGCTGTGCCAAATAGGGTGTATCCCACACGTTTTTGAGGAAGGCCGTGATGCTGGTCAAGGAGTCCCCCATGTCGTTGTCAGTAGACATGAAAAGGAAGTGGTAGAGTATTGGCTGTGCAACTTCTTTCATCGTCTTCGAAGTAAGGCATAAATTTTGGAGAGATACCGATACCATTGACGAGGTCGACTCGGGATCTGGGTTGACCCAGTCATGGATGCAGTGGTCGCAGAGAAACTCGCATATATGGCGCTTGATTTCTAGCGGCAGCGCCGAGAGCAGGTCGTTCGGGAGCGAAGCCATCTTCTGCAATCTGCAACTGAGTTGACAGAGGAAGGAGAAAAATTGAGAGGAGTGAAAATAAATACAAGCAAACAGGTACAACAGCTGACAGCTGTTGGCAATGCCCGCCACTTGTTTCACAGCACAAATCGGAGCATTGAACCATAATACCCTGACCAGAGCCCATGAATCATTTAAGAGTTGGATTGTAGGGTAACCGGGCCTTCCATTGCCTTGCTTTACCTGCATGCTTTTGTGAGCAACAGGATTAGTCCACCATAAACCATCTGTTGATGCCACAGTGTGGATTCCATTTTGCATGATCTTAGTGCAGAGCCTTTTCTTTATTGTTCAGCAGATGGTCGGGCTGACAATCACCCAAGGTTTGTGTTTATTTGTTGTGTGTTTACACACCTTTCCAGTCTTGTGACTCATTGCCTCGTTCGGACAAAAGTGACATGATCAATTGGCCGTTCGTGTCTTTACACAACCCATTGACAGCCTCGAGATAGTACAATACAACCCTTGGATGATTGTCAATCCAACACTTTGTTACATGAGGCACTTGCTAAAAGCCCATAGGTCTTAGAACCTTTGGCTTAAATACATAAAAAATAATACCTAGATAAATTTATTCTGAGGATTTTTTTAAAAGTTTTTTTTTACTTTAGGATTATTTTTACTTAGAAATACTTATTATTCTGACTAGGCCAACTTGTGTAGTGGCAATAGTGGGAAAGTATTTTCATGACAATCATTCAAGGGCTGGATTGTAAATGTCAAAGCGGATATTATCATCCATGGAGCCATTATTGGCTGGTCTACTCACAAGCCCGTCCCCATCTTTGCAGTGGAGAGGCATTATGTCATCACTGACCGTTGGAAAACCCCGGCACCGAGATGATCCGGCGTATCGCCGAACCGATAGCGCAGGGTGCTTGATCCGGGGTGGCCAATTTTCTACAGATCCCGGTCGCAAACTTGAATACTTCCAAAAGGCATTGCATCGTGTCGCATTGCTGCAGGGTCAATTTCTTACCAATCCAGCAATGTTGCGACAACTCAGTGCACGAGTGCCCTCGCGGGTGCGAGTCCCCAGCTCGCGCCTCCTGGGCCAGACTGCCAGCTTTTCGCTGTCGTCCCGCCGATCCATGGCTCAGGTAAGCCCTCTTTCGATGCAGAGGGGCACCACCACCATATTGGTGCTAACGGTCGAGAACAGGTCAGCACCGAGAAGCTCGACAATGTCACGACGCTCCCCAACGGCCTTCGCGTCGCCTCTGATGCCCTCCCCGGATCCTTTGCCGGTGTGGGCGTCTACATCGAGGGCGGTTCCCGCTTCGAAAACGAGTCCCTTCGTGGTGTGTCCCACATCATGGACCGTCTCGCCTTCAAGTCCACCCCGAAGCACTCGGCTGACGAGATGCTCGAGCGAGTCGAGGCCCTCGGCGGCAACATCCAGTGCGCCAGCTCCCGAGAATCCATGATGTACCAGGCCGCCACCTTCAACAACGCCGTTCCCCAGACAATCGAGCTGCTTGCCGAGACGATCCGCGAACCCCAAATCACCGACGAAGAGGTTGCCGACCAGATTGAGACGGCCCGTTACGAGATCCGCGAGATCTGGAGCAAGCCTGAGCTCATCCTGCCGGAGCTTGTCCACACTGCCGCCTTCAAGGACAACACCCTTGGAAACCCGCTGCTGTGCCCGGAGGAACGACTGGGAAGCATCAATCGCAACACTGTCCAGATGTACCGGGATTTGTTCTACCGCCCCGAGCGCATGGTTGTAGCATTCGCCGGCGTCGATCACAACATTGCTGTTGAGCTGGCCAAGAAGCACTTTGGTGACATGGCCAAGACCGAGCCCGTATCGCAGACTGGCTCTGAGACGAGCGACAGTGAGCTCTCGGATACCGACTCAAGCAGGTCGACCATTTCAACCTCGTCTTCGTCTTCTCCTAACCTTCTCTCTAAAATCCCCTTCCTCAAGAACATCTCTACTTCTGCAGCCAAGAATGCTGCTGTCCTCGACACTCCCCCTTCTCAGCTTGAGCTCCTTCAGCCTGCCCACTACACCGGCGGTTTCCTCTCCCTGCCTGCCCAGCCTCCCTCGCTGAGCGGTCTTCCTACTTTTACCCACATTCACGTTGCATTTGAGGGTCTGCCCGTTGCTTCTGACGACATTTACGCCCTCGCCACCCTCCAGACACTGCTCGGAGGTGGCGGTTCATTCTCCGCCGGTGGTCCTGGTAAAGGCATGTATTCTCGACTCTACACGAATGTTCTGAACCAGTACGGCTGGGTCGAGTCGTGCGTTGCCTTCAACCACTCCTACACTGACTCTGGCCTCTTTGGCATCTCTGCCTCCTGTCTCCCCGGTCGCACCTCGGCCATGATTGACGTCATCTGCCAGGAGCTCCGAGCCCTCACTCTTGAGACTGGTTTCTCAAGCCTACAGGAGCAAGAGGTTTCTCGCGCCAAGAACCAGCTGCGCTCCAGCCTTCTCATGAACCTGGAGAGCCGCATGGTCGAGCTTGAGGATCTTGGCCGCTCCATCCAAGTCCACGGCCGCAAGATCCCCGTCCAGGTCATGTGCGATAAGATCAACGCCGTGACCGTCAAGGACCTGCGCCGCGTGGCCAGCATGGTTGTTGGCGGCAAGGTCAAGAACCCCGGCCAGGGCAGCGGTGCTCCCACTGTTGTGCTGCAGGAGGCTCAGGCCTACGGTGTGAGCAACCACACCATGTCCTGGGACCAGATCCAGGACCGAATCGAGAGCTGGAAGCTCGGCGGCCGCTCGTAAAAGCTGGATCTGAAATTACGTGTCAGCGCCAGATGTCGACCCGACGTGAGGCGCTGACGGCATGACGCATGCCTCTAGAAGGAGCCACGCAGCCCTCCTAATGGCGGGGATATAGAACGCCCCGCGACTCACGACGCCACTCAATGCCGTAAAAAACGAATTGATGAAGAAGAGAGGAGGATGTTGTATTATAGTTTTTTTGTACAACGTTTATCGGACGGGATGACTTGACGGCCACGAAGTAGAGAAGGCGAGCACAGCGCACTAAAGGATCCCAGGGGATGGGTTCAAACCGCCACGACAGAATGACTGGATCGATTTGTAACAGTGGGACTGTAACATTTAGCTTCTCGCCCTAAAAAACACAAGAGGGTGCTTGGTGAATAAAAAGGGGGTGGGGAAGTCGTAGAGTTGTGTAAATCGACAAACTAAACCTATACGAGATGGATGTACACTAAATAGATGCGTGCACGAGCAAGTAAATAACAAACTTTGTCTATCAAAACAGTGTCAACGGTGCTGAACTTTAGTCTTCTTGCCCCTGACTACCCACGACTTGGAGTGAAGTTTCGGACCCGTGATGGTAGAGAACTGAAAATCATGTTGCGCCTTATAAACCCTAAATTCGTCTTAATAATTCTGAAGTGCCTTGTATCCAAAACTCCAGCCGTTTCCTATTCTCGTTTTGACTGGTATCTCAATGCCATTCTACCTGAACCGGTACGCAGTGCGCCAGTTGAACCTCCCTTTCCTTATTCCATAATGACTAATGTCAAATGCGCGCTAGTAGTATATAATTCTAATGTCTGGGGTTTTCCATAAATTCGTAATGATGTTACAGTCTTGAGCGGACAGCCTCAAGTCGATACTTGACGTCCTTCAAGGCCTTGTTGGTGGGCTTCCAATCGTCGAATTGGCGAAGAAGCTCATCAGCTTCAGCGCTCAACTCGGTCTTGACAAAGTCTTCTTCGAGAAGTCCACGCATGATCCAAGGCAGTACGTAGGGGTTTGAAGGACCGGCCGGCGCCTGTCGGGGCGAGATCTCGCAATCGTGAGGCTTCTGGACGTGAGTAATTTCGAGAGTGTGAGATATTGCGAGATCGTAGACGGCATCGTCGTAGTAAAGACGAGAGTGCCCTGCACCGGAGTAAAGCGAACCAGCAAGGGGAGCGGAGAGTTCACGGATGAGACCGTGATCCGAGACACCTAGGTTACGCAGTTTGAGAGCAAAACCCACTAGGTGGGCGATGAAGTCGGGAGCATGCACACGGCCGTCAATGAAGACGGCGCGATAAATGTTGGCGTGGTTGGCGGGAGAGTAGATGGCCGACTAAAACCTGTTAGCGCTTTGTCTAAAAACTGACACATGGGTTGCCTTACCTCCATGGGGACTAGCTGATCATCAATGCTCCCGATGAACGTGATGCGGGCTCCGTGGTCAAGCACATGCTTGAGCGATGCCTCGAACCGTTTCGAATTCGCGCTCTCTGGGTTTCCAAAATCCCAAAGCTCAGCTGCTGAACCCATCAAGAGACTGGACTTTATGTCGGGAAAAGGCCCTAGAGAGACGCCAGCCATGGCGCAGACTCCTATCTTGGCATCGGTTATGATCCCAAGATCTATGAGCTTTTCCAGGAGCATGATGCTCACAGGAACACCCTGAGAATGGCATGCGATGAGAACCAAATCCGCGCTTCGGATGTGATCAATCCAGTTTAGCATGAGCTTCCAAAGATTCTCCACACGGTCTTTAATCTTGCCCTCACCCTCCAGAGCTACCTTCTCAATCTCGCAGTCGTCGCACCCATGGTCTTCGGTCCACCTGCGAATGGCTTCTGCGCATAGGGTGGCGAAACGGAGCGAAGTGCCAGTTGGCTGGCCAATCATCGGCCGCAGATAGCTTGCGGGGAAGAGACCGTGGATACCGATGGCAATTGCTTTGCGGATCTTGGGTGGATCTCTAAGTCGGAGTGCATGATTGACCGGGGGCTGCTTGGTTCGAAGGAGCACCCTTGTGATTTGCTTGATGATTGATGGGTTCTCTTTCATCTGGTAGGTGCTGGTGAATGATGGAAGCAGGAGATTGTTGGACAGCTTTGTTGCTGTCTCCGAGTCGGCGATGGATTTGCTGGATGAGTCAAGGAGCCTTGCAGGGACTGCGCTTGGAGGTGACTGGGCCATGTCGTTTGCTGGGGGTCCTGCAGTTGTGGGTGTCGTGATGCTTGATGGGGAAGATGATATAGAATCAAGGTCCATAGACTTGGGACGCAGCCGCTTGCTCTTACGCCAGCTTGATTTGCCTCCGCTCTGAATGTCTTTTGGCGTCGAGATTTCTTTTGTCTCCTTTGGAGGCGGTGATATCTCGGCCTCCTCTGCAGGCTTAGGCTGATCTTCAGAGTTCTCGCCAATGACGGCAATTTCGCCAGATTCAGGGGAGACGGCTTTGCCTTTGATTTTAGGAGAATCTCTTGACCAGAAGGCCCATGTCGAGCCAGTTCGGGGAGCAGAGCCGGGTTTTTGAGGACTTTCTGGTGGCGTATTCGTCGTTGTCACATTCTTCGAACCTGCTTCTGGCGCTTCTTCTGGCGTTTCATTTGGTGTTGATTTCGGCGCTTGCGCTGGGGCTTGTTCTGGCGTGGATTTTGGCGTTAGAGTTGGCGCTGGCTCGAGTCGCGCGTCGGATGATTGGCCCGTTTTGGTGGCTTGAGTTTGTGAGGAGGAGTTCCAAAAACCGAACCAAGACGTTGAAGGTACACTTTTTGAAAGGGATGCGGCGTTGACCTGTTCTGGTGACGCGGCTTCTGATGGGGTGATATCTTGTGAAGCGCCTTTGGGCGGTTCGGAGTTCGTAGGAGTGACAGGCCGAGGAGGTGCGGCCTCCTCCGCGTCCTTTTTGGGAGGATTAGATGTTGCCTCGGTCATCTCGGGGCTTTCTGAGGCGGTTACAGGCTGTGTTCCTGTGGTCGGAGTCCTCGACAACCAGCCAAACCAGCCGCTCGATGGTGGTTTTGTGGTGGTGGTTACTGTGTCCGCCGTTTCGATGCTCGGTTTGGGCTCGTCATGTTTCGAATTAGGTTCATCGGCTTGGGGGATTTCGGGCTCGGGGGATTGGGCTTTCATTGGGGGAGCATCTTCTTTTGCTGGTGCCTCATCCATCGTTGCCTCTGGAATGTTGGCGAGCCCTCTTAGAGTGCCTGACGTGCTGTAGATGCTGGTCGCGTCGTCCACCTTCTTAAGATCAAACCGGCTCAAGTCAGGCGGCTTGTTCGTTCGGACTGTCCCTCCAAGGATGTGTTCTTTGGCGACTGATGTGGATGCTGCGGCTTTGGGTGGTGTTGGCAAGGCCCCGTACCAGCTCTGGGTCTTTCGGACCTATGAGAGCGAAGCTGGTCAGCTAAAGGAAATGGTGAAATAGGAAATGACAATAGAATCCCTGCCTTTTGGTGCTTCTCTTGCTCCTTTAACGTAGCGGTGGTGCCGGTCGCGCGTGGGATGGGAGGCATTTGCTGGTCGCTGTTTGTCCGCGCCGAGGCAGCGGGAACGGGAGCCTGGTCTGGTGACGTAGGAGAGTTAACCGTTTGGGCCGTTGGAACGCTATTCTGCTTTGCTTCCGCCGTGTTTGGGCGTGCCCGTTTTCGCGGAAGCATCACGAGAAAAGAAAAGAGAAGGCAGCAGCCATGGACGTGAGGGATCTGACACGATGGTCTAGCGCCCTGCTCGTCATGAATGGTTGATGGATCAAGTTCATGTGTTAGTGGTTTGTCTTGGCCCAAGTCCGGATGAGAGTCGTAGGGGTTGCCTTATCAGCAGGCCCCTTGCCCCTCCAAAGTCCACATTCGGCTTAGCGGGCCAACAAGGGACGGCTGGGCTCCGTGAGGTCCGTGTACAGGGGGTTCATCGTGTCACCACTTAGAGCGGTGAATGGTGGCAGGAGCCTCGGAGCCGGGAAAACCTGTGTGCCACCCATGCCGTCCACGTTTTCCACCGGCTGTTGCAGGTCCCAAGGGCCCACTAGCACCAGTGCTTCAGTCACACGCTGACAGAAAACATGACACACGTTCGCACGCGGTGGATGATGGCTAAGCATGCATGGCACCAGACATGCGGAGAAATTGGCCACTCTGAACCCGGAATAAATGCAGAGTGAGGGAAAATACTGTTGTTCATAGTCTATTCTAAACAAAAACACCCTTTTATTTGGAATTGTTTCATTGTAGTCAGAGCAGAAGCCAGTGTCTCGTGCCGTGGTTAATTATGTCACCTCCAACCACTGGTCAGTGCGACCGTGCTTATCGAAGGTGCCTTATCGTTATCGGCTTATCGCCGTCCCGCCGTCGAAAAAAAATTCGAGCCATGATTTTCTAGGTGCAATCCCACTCTCCAAAGCGACGCAGCAGACCTGTTGCGCCAGCATCTTTGGCAATGAGCAGCCTCAAACGAAAGGACGCCCCCGGGGGTAATCCTCCCGCCAAGTCCTCAAAGAACACAAAAGAGGCTCGACCCTCCAAAAAAGATGGCGCCAACAAGGATGCGAAATCGCCCAAGCCTAAGAAGGCCGCCGAGCCTGCTGCGAAGGACCCCGTCGTGTCGCTTTTGAAGGAGGAGGAGCCAATGTTCCCCCGAGGTGGCGGCAGTGTCCTTACTCCATTGGAGCAAAAGCAGATTCAGCTCGAAGCCAAGGCTGACGCTCTGCGCGACGAGGAATTCAACACCGCCGGCAAGGCGCTCACGAAAAAGAAGAGAAAGACGGCCCTAAAGGGCAACAAGAAGGGTGAAAAGCCTACCGAGGAAGCCGAAGACAACGTAAAGGTTGAGAGTCTGAGCTTCAAGGTAAGAAAATTTTGCGCGACGTGAGTTCATGGATGTTGACTAACAATTGGTGAAGAAACTTGTCAAGGGTTCTCTGGTCCTCGGACAAGTCACGCGAATCAACAACCTCGACATCGAAGTCGCCCTCCCCAACAACCTTACCGGTCATGTGTCAATTGTTGCTGTGTCTGAGCAGCTCACAGAGCGACTTCAGAGAGATGCCGCGGAGAAGGCCGACGACGATGACGCCGAGGATTCTTCAGACGAGGATGGAATCGACCTGGAGTCCATTTTTGCCATTGGCCAGTACCTCCGAGTCTATGTTATCTCTACCATGGATGAGACTGCCACCGGAAAGAAGCAGCGACGAATCGAGCTCTCCTTGCGACCTACCGAGGCCAACACAGGATTAGAAAAGGAAGACGTGATCACCAACACAACCGTCATGGCGGCAGTATCGAGTGTCGAGGACCGAGGATATGTTATGGATTTGGGAATCTCCGGATTGAGCGCCTTTCTGTCCAAAAACGAAGTTGACTCGAGCATCAAAGAGGAGAGGCTCCAGCCTGGAGCTGTCTTCCTTTGCCAGGTTGTCAGCAAGGGCGCCAATGGCAAGATTGCTCAACTGTCTCTGCAGCAGAAGAAGCTCGGCAACCCCAAGGCCGTTCCCGCTGACGCAACAACAATCAACTCTTACCTCCCTGGTACCATTGCTGATGTTCTCGTCTCCAATACTGACCGTCGAGGATTTGTTGGAAAGGTGATGGGGCATCTTGATGTTACAGCTGACCTTATTCACTCTGGCGTCGGTCCTGCCGGCGTGAGCCTTGAATCAACCTACAAGATTGGGTCTCGAGTCAAGGCCAGAATTATTTGCAACTTCCCCGCCGCCAAGGAGCCCAAGCTGGGAATTTCCCTAC
Source organism: Calonectria pteridis (assembly GCA_022837005.1). Lineage (NCBI taxonomy): Eukaryota > Fungi > Ascomycota > Sordariomycetes > Hypocreales > Nectriaceae > Calonectria > Calonectria pteridis. The sequence continues at coordinate 137,219 of JAKZGU010000057.1, forward strand.
TCCCCCATATTACCTCTCTGGAGCAGAAGCGACCAGCCAAGTCCACCGACTCCAAGAAGCTACCTACCGACGTGCTTCCCATTTCATCCCTTGTCGAGAAGTGCACTGTTCGCCACGTCGAGGCCGAAATTGGTCTCTTTGTTGACATTGGCATCCCTGGACTCAGTGGTTTTGTTCACATTTCGCGAGTTAAGGATGGCAAGGTGGATGCACTCTACGAGACGAGCGGCCCTTACAAGGTTGGTTCCGAGCACAAGGGACGTGTCGTTGGCTACAACGAGGTGGATGGCGTTTTTCAGCTTTCCTTTGCGAAGACTGTCCTCGAGCAGCAGTATTTGCGACTGGAGGATGTGCCGATTGGTGCTGTTGTTACATGCGAGATTGACAAGGTCTTGATCGGAGAGGACGGCGTCAGTGGATTGGTTGTCAAGGTTTGTGAGGGAATCACTGGCTTCGTTCCTGAAATGCATTTATCCGACGTTCGTCTTCAACACCCCGAAAAGAAGTTCCGAAGTGGCATGAAGGTCAAGGCTCGTGTCCTCTCAACCAACCTTGCCAAAAAGCAGATGCGCCTTACTCTCAAGAAGACCTTGGTCAACTCGGAAGCTCCCGTCATCAAGGCTTTCGAAGAGGCCAGTGTTGGTATGCAGGTTCCTGGTACTATTATCAAGATCCAGCCTGGTGGCGCTTTTATCCAGTTCTTTGGCTCACTACGAGGTTTCCTGCCAATTTCCGAAATGAGCGAGGCTTACATCCGAGACCCTAATGAGCATTTCCGTATTGGTCAGGTGGTTAGCCTCCATGTTTTGGATGTTGACCCTGAGACTCACAGACTTGTTGTCTCCTGCAAGGATCCTTCGGCCTTTGGATTGGATAAGCAGAATGCGCTGAAGTCGTTGCAGCTTGGAGATGTTGTCTCTGCCAAGGTCACCCAGAAGACTGAGGACCAAGTATTTGTGGAGCTTGATAGTGGATTGAAGGCCATCATCCCTGTTGGACATCTCACAGACAAGTCCACGTCAAAGAACCAATACGCCCTCAAGCGAATTGCTGTTGGCCAGACCCTCTCCAGCTTAGTGGTCATCGACAAGAACGAAAACCGACGCGCCATCATTCTCACCCAGAAGCCCAGCCTGGTCAACGCGTCCAAGGAAAAGAGCCTCCTTGTAAAGTTCGAGGACGCCAAGGAAGGCAAGATTGTTCCCGGATTTGTTCGAAACATCACCGCCACTGCCGTCTTTGTTCAGTTTGCTGGCAGTCTTAATGCTTTGCTGCCCAAGTCCCGACTTTCTGCTGAGGTACAAGCTCAGCCTGACTTCGGAATGCAAAAGTACCAGTCTATTGAGGTCAAGGTTGTGTCTACCATTCCCGATCTTGAGCGAATCATGGTCGCCCCGGCGGACTATGAAGAGAAGGAATCAAGCAAGACCAAGGCGGCTGACAAGGCGCCCAATGATGACCTCTCTTTCGGAAGCATTGTGGAGGCTAAGATCACATCCATCAAGGATACTCAGCTTAACGTACAGCTAGTCGACAGCCAGGTCCAAGGACGAGTTGATATGTCACAAGTGTTTGATTCATGGGATGACATTATTGACACTAAAGATGTTCTCGACAAGTTCCACAAGAAGCAGGTTCTCAAGACTCGTATCATGGGAGTTCACAACGCCAAAGATCATCGTTTCCTGCCCTTCTCACACCGCTCACTCCACTCTGTCCTGGAGTTGACTGCCAAGCCAACTGACTTGAGGGCCAAGAATCTAGAGCCCCTGACTTTGGAAAAGATTAATGTTGGCGACAACTACATTGTCTACGTCAACAACGCCACCCCCCAGTACCTGTGGGTTAGCTTGTCTCCCTCCGTTCGTGGTCGCATCTCGGCCATGGATGCCTCGGACGACCTGACTCAGCTCAATGACCTCGAGTCCAACTTCCCCGTTGGTTCAGCCTTGAAGGCAAGGGTCACCGCCGTTGACGCTGCCAACAACCGCCTAGATCTCTCTGCCCGCTCCGAGAATGCCTCTGAAGCCATCACGTGGAGCGCCCTGAAGCCCAACATGGTCCTTCCTGGACGAGTAACAAAGGTCAACGAGCGCCAGATCCTTGTTAAGCTCAGCGAGGTGGTCTCTGGCCCTGTTCATCTCCCTGATCTTGCCGACAACTACGACGAAGTCAACACTACAAACTACAAGAAGCGGGATATCGTCCGTGTCTCTATTGTCGAGATCGACCAGGCCAACAAGAGGATCCGACTATCAGCCCGACCTTCTCGCATCATGAGCTCTACTCTGCCTGTCAAGGACAAGGAGATTACCGAGTTGTCACAAGTGAAGGCTGGCGATATTGTCCGGGGCTTCGTTAAGAATGTTTCTGACAAGGGTCTTTTTATTCTACTCGGTGGCCAGGTCACTGCTCTTGTCAAGATCTCCAACCTTTCTGATCGATTCTTGAAGGAGTGGAAGGATCATTTCCAGATCGACCAACTCGTCAAGGGAAGAGTTCTCTCTGTCGACACCGCGACTCGTCAAGTCGAGCTGAGCCTGAAGTCTTCTGTTGTTGACGAGGACTACACTCCTCCAGTTACATACAACGATATCAAGGTGGGCCAAATCGTCACAGGAAAGGTCCGCAAGGTTGAGGAGTTCGGTGCTTTCATCCTCATCGACAAGTCGGCCAACGTCAGTGGTCTCTGCCACCGTTCGCAGATGGCCGAGAAGCCTGTGCAGGATGCTACCAAGCTGTACAAGGAGGGCGATGCCGTCAAGGCCAGAGTGCTGGAGATTGACACAGAAAAGAGGCGAATCACTTTTGGCTTGAAGCCATCGCTCTTTGAGGATGAGGACACTGATATGGAGTCGGACTCTGAGCAAGGCGCTGCTCTTAACGAGGACAGCGACGAGGACGAAGAGATGGGCGAGGGAGGTGTGGAGATTTTCGGCACCGACAACGTGGACGACTCTGATGACGACGAAGACGACTATGGAGATGAGGATGACGAGGATGATGAAGATGAAGATGAAGACGACGAGGATGAAGATGAGGAGATGGAAGACCGCCCTACCAAGAAGACCAAGGGTCTCGGTGCTGGCAAGAAGTCAGAATGGGCTGCTGATCCGTTTGCCAACTCTGATTCGGAGTCAGAGGAGCAGTCAAAGGACAACGAAAAGTCCAAGAAAAAGAAGCGAAGCAAGACGGAGATTGAAGTGGACAAGACTGCTGACCTTGATACCAACGGTCCTCAGACATCAAGCGACTACGAGCGTCTTCTGCTGGGTCAGCCTGACTCATCGGAGCTCTGGATCGCCTACATGGCGTTCCAGATGCAAGTTAGCGAGCTGTCCAAGGCCCGAGAGGTCGCTGAGCGTGCCATCAAGTCTATCAACATTCGAGAGGAGACTGAGAAGCTCAACGTCTGGATTGCGTACCTCAACTTGGAGGTCGCATACGGCAACCAGCACACGGTAGAGGAGGTATTCAAGCGGGCCTGCCAGTACAACGATGAGCAAAAGGTCCACGAGCGGCTGGCCAGCATCTACATTCAGTCGGAGAAGCTCAAGGTAAGCAACGTTGCAATTCGTAATACGATGTCGATCCTAACTAGTCACCAGGCTGCGGACGATTTGTTTGAGACTATGGTCAAGAAGTTTGGAGCCAAGTCTCCCGATGTCTGGATCAACTACGCCGACTTCCTGCACGTCACACGCAGCGACCCTGGACGGGCTCGCGCTCTCCTGCCCCGAGCCACTCAGAAGCTCGACAAGCGGCACAGCCAGTACCTGATGAGCCGGTTTGCCGCTCTCGAGTTCCGGTCGCCGAACGGCGAGGCTGAGCGGGGCCGCACCATGTTCGAGGGTCTGCTCGCGGCTTGGCCCAAGAAGGGCGATCTCTGGAGCCAGCTCCTGGACCTCGAGATCGGAATTGCCGGAAACGACGCTGACGCGACGGCGGTACGAGACGTCTTCGAGCGGCGGTCAAGGGTGAAGGGCCTCAAGCCCAAGCAGGCGGAGAGGTGGTTCAGGCGGTGGGCCGCGTGGGAGGAGAAGATGGATCCCAAGGCCAAGGAGAAGGTCATGGCCAAGGCCAAGGATTGGGCAGCAGCATTCCAAGCGAGAAAGGCGGAGGCGGAGGCGGAGGACGATGATGAGATGGAGGAGTGAGTAGCGTAATCAATCAGTGGGACAGATTTTTCGTGTTTCGGATACCATGAAAGGCAACCAAAAAGTTTATTTTCTTCAGGTATTATTTTACTTACTGCGCTGCATAACAAAAAGGAAGAAATACAAAGTTGAACTGCATCATTACATCACTTCACCATTGTCAGCATGAGCCGTGTCGGGCCGCGTGAGGCCGTGTTAGTGCCAGCCACCGACACCGCCAACGAGCACCGGCATGTAGTCCGGACCCCCTAGCCTGTACAGAGGCCGAATGAATTGCTATTTCTGGAAAACTGTCTTTTTTTATTTTTATTTTTTTCTTTTATTTACCGCTTGTCACCTGGCGTGCCAGCGTAGTATGACTTACCAAATACGTGTATAATTGGTGCGGTCCTAGTCAGCGCATCGCGGCGATCGTGCAACGACGGGCGACAATGGTGCAAGGGGGGAGCGGTGGCTAGAGTTACATTGGGGCACCCGAGTAAACGTTACAGCCGCTGCAAGTCGGAGGAATTTACAGACTACTTACAGCCCAAGTGCCGTTTCGGCAGGATCCGTGCAGCAGCAGCGCTCGCCCCTGCATGCACGTGTTGCTGCACCTCTTCGTATTGCAAGTGCTGACTTGTCTGGAATTGATTGTCCCCTTCAGCCCACTGCATTGGCTGGTTAAATGCTTCTTTTTATGTTGCATCTCGGCTCCTTCCTGACTAAACGGGCTGCACACATTCCGCGCCCAAGATGTGATCGGCACGCCGGTTGTAGGTTTAGGGACACGAGCTCGCGCTTGAAAAATGCATTTCGCCATTGTTGACGTTTTTGCCGACTTGGCGGGACCCCAGTCTTGCTGTCTTCCGCCTTTTTCTTCCTCTTCCCCACTTGCTTGGCTCGCCTAGGAAAAGAGTGTTTCCCACGCCTGGCGTGATGATGATTTCCAGTTGCCGATCACTTACTCCATCATCAAACTCAAAGGGGAAACAAATTTTACGGGGGAGCACGTTGGGATCTTCTCGAAGCATTTGGCAATTTTTCCCCGCAAGGACATTTTAGTAAAGAAAAAGGACGATTTAGTCGATGGCATGTCATAGCACCAGATAGCAGATGGAATACTTTCAAAACGGGAAAAAGAAGAGAAGGATTACGTGCATTGACACGTTCCATCTCATCTCGATCGGGGATCCTTCATCAGATGGCCAAGGCTCATGAAATAGGCAAAGCCAAAGACGCCACCCGGCTGGGCGGCGTCTCTCCACTCCTCCATGTCCTCAATAGGCCACCGGACTTTTTCTCGCTCCTTCAAACGGACTTTCAAAAAGAAGAATATGAGCGAGAACGATGCGCCATGACGACAATGCGAGACGAACCCGAGTGCCGATTCGGATTGGGCGGAAACTGGGGCGAGCTACAGCAAATGATCGGCGGGCGGAGGCTAAGCGTTGCCCCCGTGGAGAACAGGAATACGAGATGAACAAGGAGGTGGAGAAGGGGGTGGGGGTGGTCCGTACTCCTACTGTAGGTGAAGCGGCTGGTCCACACTGAAAATAGAATGCAATGAGCGGGAGAGAGGGAGAGAGGGAGAGAGCGTCATGCCTCGTGCGCAGGGATGTGATGCGCAATGCAACTCGAAGCGCACGACTTTTCCTAGACGAGGTAGTATTCATTCATGCTTGGTTTTGAATTTATAAAAGGGACCTTGGGTATCGTCCGAAAATCCAAACCATCATCATCACCACACAGCTTCTTCTCAACACTCCACCAACAACAACAACAACACCAACCACCAACCACCAACCACCACCAAACCAACACATCAGCAACCATGCGTTTCTCCATCGCCGCCGCCGCCGCCGCTCTTGCTGCCACCGCCCAGGCTCGCATTTCTGGCATCGCCGTCCCTGAGATCATCCGCCCCGGCGACTCTGTCACCCTCAAGCTTGTCAGCGAGGGCTACATCCAGACCGTCGACGACATCGCCGTTGCCTTTGGCTACACCACCGGCGAGGGCTACCCCGGCACCCTGTCCAACCTCCTCCAGTCCTCCTACCTGGGCCCTGGTGCGTATACTTTATGATGTAACTAGGTTTGACTATGAAAACTAACAAAGCTCTACACAGACGAGTCCAACCTCGGCGAGAAGAACATCACCAAGGTCGTCACCTTCCCCGAGGGCATCACCAAGGGCAACGGTATCGTCTCCGCCGCTCTCTTCAGCCTCTACGGCGCCTCCAAGGGCGGTGTCATCTCCAACTACAACGTCACCGTCACCTTCGGCGATGCCACCTCCGCCACCTACAAGATCTCTGGCGGTGCCTACTAAGCGCCTCTCCCTCGCTCTCAACATGCCGTTTACGCTATTTTGTAATAAGTTCACCAAATCAACATAGATTACGAAACATGAACGATTGAGGGTTCCCTGGAAGAAAAACTGGAGCAAGGGGAAGCGATGGTTTCTTGAACCTGATCTATCCTGCGAGTGGAGTACATAGCATAGCCCATCAATCTGTCATTTTAATGAATATAGAAGAAGAGAGTTTTTTCTCGAGTGGGTGTCTAACACCTGGCCCGGACTCATACATTTCTCACACGCAATTTCGCTGTTCCCTATCATTTCCGCATGGCAAAGTGGTACCACGCTAACATTGGCTTTAATTTAACTCAATGCACTTCTAGCGCCGGGAGAACGAATTGTACAACTTTTTTTTTTTTTTTTTTTTTTTTTTTTTTTTTCATAAAATTTTTTTTGTCTAGGTAAGGGTATCACTTGTCTATGTAAAACTATGTAAAGCAATAATACAGCTTGCCTCGCCTCGCCATTGACTTTGTTTCGCTTGACTGCCATGAATGGAAAAAGAAACCCAGTGTCTCAGCGCTATTCCCGCCCCATGCGCAAAGTCTAATATACCGCTCCATCACTCTCAGGTGTATAGCAATGCCGTGCCTTTATAAGAGCAATTAGCTCATTTAACTTTGCGTGCCATGACCTTCATGCCAACGGCGCTACCCCAAACGCTGTCGCTTACTTTGGCGGGAATCTTGCGTCCCCGCAGCCGTTGGTCTATCAGCCACATGCCCACGACGAACTCTTGGCGTCCCAGGATGCCGCATCCTTGGCGATCGACCAGATCCCACACTTCGGCGAGCTCGTCTACCGGCAGTCGTGAACGCTTCCAGATCTGGCGCACTACGATGTTGATCACGTATTCGGACACTTCGCCGTTGACAACGGCGGGCCGGGGCGAATTGGGCAGGTCCAGCAGCAGCCCGCGGTTGGAAGCCCACACGGCCTCGTACCGCTTGCGCTCGCGCACCGTAATCTCCTCTCGCCATCGTTTCCGCGATCCCTCGTGGTGCGAGTGCTTCTTTCCATTGTGCAACTTGTGGAGGTGTCCCTTCTTGTGACGGTCCACCTCCTCGTCATCCTCCTTCGGCGGCTGCCGCAGCGTCTGCATCATGCGCGGCGACTTCTGTCTTCGGGGCACCGGAGGCGCCGCAAGGCTCCCGCCCGTGTTATGGGGAGTGAGGCGGGCTGACGCGAGGGAGCTAGCCATGATGGCGTTAGTGAGCGAGTCGAGGGCCAGGTTCGTGGTGGACGAGCTCTTGGGGTTTGGCCGCTGGGCCGCTCGCGGCGAGGGCGAGGGCGGCATGCTTAGTGTAGGCTTCTTGTGGCTAGGCTGGGGTGGTGGTGAGGGGCGCCGTTCAGGTGATTGCGCTGACGAGGCCGAGACAAACGTGTCATCCGACGAAGTAGTGTCAGCCGTTGTAGGGCGCTGATCATTTCGTGACAGCACTGGCGGCCCAGCTAGGCTGGGCATTGACTTTCTGGGTTCAACGGCCGGGATTTTCTGCTTGGCAGGTGTCTTTGGTTGAGACGCCGCCGGCTTGTTGGTACCGCGGGGCTGCGGCGGCGTCGGCGGCCGTTGTCTCGCCGGCTGCGGGCTTCGCTTCGGAGGGTCCGGAGAGGGGACCGGCGGCGACAAGAAGTTGGTCGGTGCTCGAAACATGATTTGAGGTGGTGTCACCGGACGCAGCACTGGTTTCAACTGAGCCTTCGCCGCAGGCCTCTGGGGCTTGGGCGACAGCACCACCGGTCCCAAAGGAGCAGTAGGTTGCTGCGGCGGTGGCGTCAATGGCCTGGGCTTTGGCTTGACCTTGGGCTTCGGCTTGGGTTTGGCCGCTGGGGCTCGTGAGGGCGACGATGGGGTGTCGGGCTCAGGCGCTTCTGCAATGCTCTCCCCCGAGCCAACCGGTGTCCTCACGGGAGATCTCCTAGGCGACGCTCGCTTGGCTGCATCGCCAACCCTGGTTTGCTCAAACATGGAGATGAGGGATCCTGTTGGCGCGATAGACCCTGAGTCCACCACCTCACCGCTGGACGAGCTTGTACCCCCAACGCTGAGCTTCCTTCGCGGTGTTCTTGCTTTGGGGGTTGGACTGGCGTTCCTGCTGGCCGCCAACGTGGCCGCGATGAAGCTTGCGCTCTTGGGGTCCGGCTTTGTGCTTCCGTGGCCATGATGCAACTGTCCTGGACTTGCGCCGAGCTGCTGCATTCTCGGCGCAGTCATCCCTCCGTAGTATTCGCTATCAGCGACGCTTCCTCCGGTGCTCTGAGGTCCCATCTTGACAGGGCTCCGAGGCCTTCCAGCCGTCGTCGCTGCGGTCCTGGCGCCATTATCCTTCTTCGGGGGTGGCGGAGCAGGCTTTTTCTTGTTGAAAGCCAGCGATGCTCCCTGCAGGGCAGTGACGGCGGAGTCTGAGGGGCCCGAGGCGTGTGGTGCGATGGGATTCATCGCCGGGACGTTGCGATATCGTTACGGCGACATGGCCTGGGATCGAGGATGGATGGTGGTCGTGGTGGGGGTGATGCGGTGCGATGCGATCCTCGATGCAACGAAGGAGGTCGATAATTGAGCGTCCTGGGGCGGGCTCAATGGGATTCCGAACACGTAAACGACAAGACGAACAATGCGATGTGTGCAGATGTTGGACGCGACTGTTGAGAGCAGGACCTTGCGGACGCGGCAATGACGGAGCAGCGACGATCCATCTCGCACTGCTGACTGGTCGCTCAGGGGACGTCGACATGGCTGCGAACCAATGACCCCACTAAAGAGACATGCTGCTTCAGGGGTCACGCACTCTGACAGCCGCCGTAACGGGACCCCGATTTGGACCCCGCCTATGACCAGCTGTTCTTGGCTCGTCGCATTCCATCCCGTCCCAAGCGCCCGGGTTTGGCTTTGTTCTAGAATGGAACATTTTTAAGACTTGGGGCTTCTCCCGAGACTAGTGCGCAAGATGAAAGTGTTTCAGCAATCTGTGTCTCCAACTGATTCGGAAACTTTGTGAAGTCGCTGATGTATCTTTTTCGGCCAGGTTTGTTTCAGAGCTGGGAGGCACAACCGAAGTGGCACAATGCCAACGGCACTGCAATTTTAGCTCTTGCAAAGCACTGCACCCTGGTTTGGTCCTTTTCACAGTACAGGAAATCTGTTCCGGGAATGCTCTTTTATCCCTAATATTTTGCCGCTGCCGTCTATTTCATCATTACAGACAAAGACAAGGCTATTCCTTCAAGAGCGGTGGGATTGGTTCTGGGTCTTCAGCCACACAGTTAGCCACATTAACACCCTTTTACACCAACCAGGCTAAGCAACAACTGGCGACATGCAGAGAATTCTCCAGCTTGGTTGGCTCTCGAGTGCTGGCCCTCAAGCCGACCCTGGTTGCTCTCAAGCTGACCCTGGTTGCACTGCAATTTTAGCACCTGTAAGGCACCTTGGATACGATTCTCGCTTATCTCCCAAGGATGATCATACCTCGCTAATAACATGTCACATTATCCTCGCTTTCATGGAGAGATCATGGAGAGATCATGGATAGATCATGGATAGATCATTTTGGTAGATCAGACAAGATATGAGTGGAGTTGGTGGTTTAAATAGGACTAATTTACAAGGTGATGCTGGGCCTTCAAGCCATGTCGATAGTTGCTATCCCATACTCAATCTTGGCGATCATTTACTGCTTCTTTCCCTTTGGCACCCGCGCGAGGTAGTACAACACTAAAGCAGCTACAATGTTGAAACCAATAAATGCCCAGAGGATGCCAAAATTGCGCCATCGAGTATCATAATCGGAGCTGATAGACGCAAGGAACACGTTGGTTTCCTTCATCTTGCAGTAGCTGCAATCCCCGCTTGCCTCAGGGTCCAAGAGATAGCCGCCCATTCTGGATATGTAGTCTGACATGTATTCACCGCATGTTTGACCACCAGGCGAGCTGATCTTGGTATACTCGTTATTCGCGCAAGTGATATCCACATTTGCTAGGCCTGTGGACAAAACGGCCGAGACCCAGTATGATAATGGCGAAACCCGGTACAAAAAGATCCAGAAGCCCGGCATCGAATCCGGTGTGGCTAAAACGCCGCAAAAGAAGAAAATGAGCATAAAGAATAGATTCGAAATGTTTCCGCCAGTCTCAGCCGATTCGCTAAAAGAAACGCATGCGTGTGTAAATGTGCTCGTGAAGAGGAGAAATTGCCAAAACAACAGCCACATCAGTACTCCTCTCTCTGTTCCTTGGCCCGCCGCGTCTGCATTTTTGTAGAAGCCGACCGGATAGTAGATGAAAGCCCACATGATGACAGAGGCCAAGGTAGCCCAAGGGATCTCGGACACGATTTGACTCAGCATGAAGATTTTCCAGGAGTAGGCCTTTGATGGGCGCTCGCGGACTTCGCACAGGGAGCGCTGGGTAACAAAATGGGGCATTTGTTGCTGCGAAAGCTGGCCGAAGATGCTTGCAAATTCGAAAATGGCAAACATCTGATTTTGAAGGCCCTGGATCGTGAGGGGGGCGTTGAGGAAGACTAGGCCGATGAACAAGCTGACGATGATGCAGAGCGTAAACTTGGAGTAAATGTATGATGGTGTTCTCCAGTGTTGCTGGAACACGCGCTTCGTGACGATCAAAAACTGCTGCGAGAGCGGTGTTGCGAATTCAAGGTACGAGGAGCGGTCGTTCACAGGTGCGGAGGATGAACGATTGGGGAGGGTCCTGAGACGTGACAATTCTTTCTGGACAGCCTCATACTCTGGGCTGGAACGCCAAGTTGTACTCCAGTCAATGTCAGTGGAGCTACCAGGAGCATCACCGACCGCCTCAAACATCCACTCGGCTGGATTGGCATCAGGCGGGCAAGCCGGTGCACCATTACTCTCGAGGTAATTCGTAAGAGTCTTGGAATTCTCGCCAATGTCACCTAGAGTATGTTGATTAGCTCTCCAACATATTCTCAAAGAAATAATGCTTTCCAGTTTTGGGATAGAAAAGCAACCAATGTGATACTTACCAAAATACACGGTGTGACCTCGTTTGTCAAGAAAGAGTAGTCGGTCGAACCTCTCGAAAAGGATGGCCGACGGCTGATGAATAGTGCAGAGAATAGACTGGCCAGCTTTGGAGAGCTGTTCAAGTAAATTCAATATGGACCAACTGGTTTGAGAGTCAAGCCCGGATGTTGGCTCATCAACAAAGAGCAGGAGCGGTGGTTTAGCTGCCAACTCCACACCAATCGTCAATCGTTTGCGTTGTTCAATATTCAGGCCTTGGCCAAGTACGCCGACGACAGCATCAGCATACTCTTGTATACCTAGCAAATTAATCACTTGATCAACATAGGCTAGCTTCTCTTCCCTCGGGGTGCTAGCTGGCTGTCGGAGGAGAGCAGAAAATTCCAGGGCCTGCAGTAAAGTCAGCACATGGTATCGCATGAGAGAGCGCCAATTTTGCGAAACCGAATCTTGGTACTTACCTCCCTGACTGTGCTTGTCTCAAGATGTAAGTCTTGTTGCTGAACGTAGCCGGTCTTACGCTGAAAGCTCTGATCACGAATCTTGCCATCCACGAGCATCTCGCCAGTGATGATGCCCACATTGATACGATCAGCCAAGCAATCCAAGAGTGAAGTTTTGCCTGCTCCGGAAACGCCCATTAAGGCTGTTAGGATACCGGGTTTTACCCAACCATCGACATTGTCCAAGATGCGTCGAGGTTTGCCCTTGATTTTGACGTCGTAGCAAACGTTGTTCCAATGAAACACACCCACTGAGCCTTGGATACTACCATCATTACCTGTGATTTGGCCTTGCTGGTTTGCTATTATCGGTACCGGGCTGGAGATTGAATTTTCCACATCGCTTCCTTTGGCATGGGATGGTTGGGCGAAACCCTCGCGGAAAATGAGGGCTTCGCCCTTGGACCTCTTGGCTGTAATGTATTCGCTGGCGACAAAGTAGACGATGTGGTTGAAGACTATCATTGCGACAATGATGCCGACATTGCGCCAGTTATGACTGTGGTAGTAGCTGTACGCTGAGTTAATGTAACTCTCTCCAGATACAAATGGCTGACCAGCAACGGCCCCGACAGTGTTGCAAGCCACATTACTCGCGCTCGCGTCTGTATAATCTGGGACATACGCGCTGCAAGAAAAGTTTCGGCCATGAAATTCGTTCACCATGAGTGATTCGAAACCGTAGGCCACAGGGTTCAGATAATTGATCCATCGGCACCACCCGAGCATGTAGTCGACGGGAATCACGAACCCCGTGAAGCTCAAAAAAGAAAGCATCAATATCGTGGAAGGTATCATGGCTTGATACAATGTTCGTGACAATGCGGCACTGCAAGTTGTTAGCTATTTCTCTTAGACATTCACTTAGGTGCAAACTTAGGTTGACCTAAAAATGCCAGACATGGCTAGGGTGACGAGGAACATCACCAAGAGATAGAAGAAGAATGGCCCTGGCTCTCTGTTGAGATTTGTCATGAAATAGAAAATCAGGTTGAACACAATAGTATTGAGGAGCTTGATCGGTAGATCAACCAGGACGGAAGAGTACGCTTCGGCGGATGGGTGGTAAAACGCATAACGACATTGCTTCTCCACGATGGGCCGTTGATCGTACAGCGTCATGATTTCGAGCGCTGAAGAGAAAGCATTGAACAAGATCACCACGAAGAGTACGACGCCACGGGTGTAAAATGAGCTCGTAGTCATGTCCATGTTGTAAAACAAGGACGATACAATAAGCGCAAGAGATACATTCCCGACCGCCATTCCAATTGCCATGTTGGGGTCCGCTAGGAATCGTCTAAATCCTCGCCAAAAACAAAGTTGAATCTGCTGGGCATATGTAAGAGTGAATGGTGAGTTGACACGCTGTCCCTTTGACTGGGTAGACTTCTTCAGTTGCCGAAAGGCCTCTGCATCAGAGCCGCCAAGCGGGTGCTGCGTTTTGTACTCTTCAATCTCGGACTTCAGAGCCTTGTACTCCGGGCTTTTCTTCCAAGCTGTTGCGAATTCATCCGGTGTGCGAGGAGGGTTGAAGCCAGGACGGGGGAATCGCTCTGCGGGTGATGTCATGGAAGTGAGAAAGTCGGGAGTAGTCTGGCGTGCCGGACACTCAAACCCAAGGTCCATGAAATACTCCTTCGCCTTGGAGGCGGGACCAAAGTATATTTGACGCCCCTCATAAATGACCAGCGTCTTGTCAAACAGATCATATGCACTTTGAGGCGATTGATACATGGATACGGCACATGTCTGACCGAACAGCTGAGATTGAAGTCTCAAGGTCTTGCAGAACTCGATTGCATTGGCCAAGTCAAGTCCGCGGGTAGAACTGTGGTGAATTCTTAGTATATGCGAGTCTGATTTGAGAGAAGCCACTCACTTGTCCCAGCATTGAAACGGAGCATTTGCCAGCGTAGCTTCGGCTATTGTTACACGCTTCCGTTCACCCCCGGAAACCCCTCGAACATATTCGTTGCCAACCTTGGTATCAACAGTGTGACTTATGCCATACATGGCCATGACGACGTCTCGAAGGTGGTCACAATACCTATTACGAGTGTTGTTAAAAAGTGGTTATACAATGATGGAGGGGCGATTGAGACTTACTGATTGCGCGAGATGTTCTCCGGCATGTTTCTTTGGCATCGTGCGTGCGATGCGAAAGTCAATGTCTCACCTACCGTTAATAAAGGGAAGTGGACATCGACCTCAGCAGTGTAGATGGTGTCGCCACGATGTGCCTTGTGCATCTCACCAGCCGATACACCGTGGTAGTTCAAATAGGTATCTGGATCAACGTGCAGCCCGCTCATTTCTCCAGAAATGATCTTGAGAAATGTTGAGCAACCTGAACCAGGCGAACCTAGCACAATGCAAGTCTCTCCAGGAAGGATGAGCCTATCAAACTGACGTAGAATATCGATACGCCTGTGACCTGCTGTCGGGGACAAGAGACGGCGAGCCATTCCAGGCAAAGCTTGCCAGACGTTTCCTACATCTTTCTGGAAGTCGCTGGGTGTGCCGTATCCGAACGCATTGAGATTTTGAAAACACAGGCCAACCTGACGAAACTTTTGACCGTGGTCGTCAGCAACCTTTGCGATAGCTTTGGCCCATGTCTGCGCATTGAACGCCTTTCCACGTGGGTTCAATGGGGAATCGGCGCCGTTGTTTCCATAGATGGTAGCAAAGTCGTTGACTTCGAGAGATGAATTGCGAGTGTACTCGCGAGCGAGCTCTTGCACGAAGGAATGGCGCCCCTCCATGTCATTGTCACCTTCGGTTTTCACGTTGGTATCGGTTGAACCGGGAGAGGCCGAAACAGTCTCCGATGAATCAGAGCAGCGCTTTTCGTTGACCTCAGAACTTGCAGACAATCTATGCATGATGGCTCAACAGGCAAGTCTGACAGCTAGCTGAATTGGTAAGAATGAGCCAGAGCTGAAGAATGGCGAGAGAAGAAACCGCTCGCAATTAAATTGGTGAATCGTATAAAGGAGGTTTATTTTTGTTGATGAATTGAAACACGATGGAAAAGTTACATAAATGCTTGAACTTTGAGTGGGCGTGTTATATATGGCTGGCCTGGTGGTAAACAATTCGGGCTTCTCGCCCGTGTTCGGCGGAAGTGCCCATGACTCGAGCATGCCAGTGAGCATTTCGGTTTCCTGTGGCGTAGCAATCAAGCTGCTTACTTTTAAATAAAATGATGGTGATCTTTTTTTCGCAATGGATTGGTAAATTGATTGGTTGGAGACGTCCCTTACTCGAGCCGAAGGAAGCGAGGTAGCCTTTATGAGCGGCATTACGTACTTTCTCCTGTCTACTTATCATGACGATCTAGAAAACGAAAATCTACATGGTCTATTCAGGGTTGCGAAATAATTTCTATAAAAAAAAAGTCAAGGCCTACGTCCAATGTCAACCACGATCTAGTCGCGGTGGCAGAGATGAGAGGCAGGTGAAAACGAAAGACAGGAAGCTCCCCAACCCTACCTAGATGTTGCGTGGAGATGGTTTCAGGCTCTTCAGTGTAGACACAAGATTTTTTAGAAAATGTTTTATTTGAATTGGATAGAGCTTGAGCTAGCGAAAAGCTGCCTTCAAACATGAAGAAAGAGATTACAGCAAGGAGAAGCGGCATGTTAGTCCGCCGTAAAACTCGCGGATTTGCGTCTCCGTCTCGGCCGAGAACTTGATAAAGACGGATAAGCAGCCAACCGAGTGTCGCCAGCCTCACACCTCACAATTACGTTGGCGACAACACCCTTTAGTTCTAACGAGCTCGATCCCTGCGAGTTGGAGTCATTACAGCTCTGCATTTTTTAGCTCTCTCGAAGCAGGGCAAAAAAGAGCAAGGGGAGTTCGTATACTTCCCGATATAGACGACACCGAAACTACACTGCATTTTTAGCACTACACAGGCGGCTTCCCAGAATCGACGGCCGAAGTGGATATGCAATGGATTTCTTGCCTACCTCGAGACTAGGCGGGTACACAAGCTAGTTGGACTGAAGAAGCCAGCCATAACCAGGACCAAAATTGAGCATAAGCAAGGCCAAGTGACTACTTTTTTTTCTCTCAGCCCAAGTGTCGACTCGGCATCTTAGCTAGCGCTGAGTTGCGCGTCTCTTGGGCTCGTCAAGCGGGGCGAATCCTCTGGACTCGCTCCGCCGAAACGGCGGAAGGATGTCGGGGCTTTGCGGATCCTGGTGCGCTCGCACTTCCACGCATCAATATGCTCCATGTCATCTCGGATACCAACAACACGGCCGTTTTTCACCATCCCAAGCCAATCTGCGTCGGTTGCCTCCAAAGCTCATTCTTGGCTAACCCCGAGTCTATCGTCTGGTTGAGTACGTACCTCATCGATTTTGATCACAATCGCCAATCAGATCTGCGATTTGGTGGGTCATCATTGTGCCCGCCATCACCACCACGTACACCATCTACAAGACACAAGGCAACACTTCAAGATCATGGTAGGCCCGGATTCTGTGCAAAATGCACCAAATGAGCCATCCGACTCAGAAAATCACGTCGAGTCAGAGGCCAAGCGACGCAAAATTCGCAAGGGTACCCGCAGCTGCTGGGAATGTAAGCGTCGCAAAATCCGATGCTCCTTTTCGACGCCGTCCAACGCCATTTGCATCGCATGCCGCAAGCGAGGCAGCAAATGCATCGGACAAGAGGTTCCAGAGGAGGAGACTGAGCATGACCCATTCATAGGGCGCCGAGGCCGATACATGGGCGATCGTATTGTTCGCGTTGAGGCTTTGATTGAGCAGTTGGTCAAGCAAACTGGTAATCCGAGCCATGGATCCCCATCAATAGACAGCAGCACCCCCAATCAAGATGGGTATATGGATTCTAGCAAGGGTTTAAGCACACCGACTTCAAGCACTGCACCTGACTCGGCCTGCTTCTCAGCCCCCGAGACGACATTAAGAGTACGCCGACGATATCCATGCGACTTCCAAGCCATATGTTGACCTGTCACAGTCCGAATCAAGGTCTGAGAGCAGTCGCCCAAATCTCTCGCACTCTTCTTCCATAATTCGAACACCTTATTTGTTTCTAGGTCCTCCAGTGACCATTGCCTCCAGGGATCGGCACCACCAACAGATCTCAGCCGCATTGCACGCCGCGCTCCCTCCTCGTGAGGATATCCAGTTAATGGTCCAGACAGGCATGGACATATCGTTCCACAAACTTTTCACAGATCCCTACTCAGTACTAGCTCAAAGTCCTGGGGCCTGGAAAGGAAACCTATCGACAATGCCAACTGAGGACACTCATCCTACACTTCTTGCCAGGTACATGCTCCTTCTCGCCACCAGCCTGCAACATGTCCACCCTGAGCTCCACGCAGAAGAGATACAGCGCATGTCCGAACCACCACGGCAGTTAATGCGCCGGCTGGCTGATACGGTCAGTAATCTAGTCACCAAAAGTGACGAATTCCTCGACTCCATTGAGGGCTTGGAGTGCATCATGCTTGAGTCCATGTTCGAGGCCAACGGCGGCCACCTTAGACGCGCATGGTTCGCCTGCAGACGTGCCATGCTGGTCGCTCAGATGATGGGCCTCCATCGCAATGGGACACAATTACTGAAGGTAATTGATCCGAGCCAACCCATTTATCCGAGCAATTTCTGGTACTGAATAGTCTGCGCCGACCGACAATTATGTCTGATGCTGGGCCTGCCACAGGGTTCTCTCGACACTTCCATGGTATCTGAAGCAGCTCTGGCGAGTGAAACGCCTTCGGGAAGGTTCGAACGCAAACAATGTATTATCGCATCAAGAATCCTTGAGCGTAACGAGTCTTCGGACCCAGCTGTGATGGAGGATTTTGCGGCCTTGAGGGAACTTGATTCACAACTCCAAAAAGCGGCAAACGAGATGCCTATCAAATGGTGGCTGGTCCCTAACCTTGCCAGCGTGGTTCATGACCCTGAAAAGACCTTCTGGGAGACGGTTCGCTTGCTTGAACAGATGCTTTACTTCAACCTGCTTAATTTGGTGCATCTCCCTTACATGCTGCGATCAAATTCGCCCGACGGTGCGAGTTATGATCACAGCAAGCTCACTTGCGTCAACGCGTCGCGCGAGATGCTGAACCGCTTTATCATGTTTCGCTCATTCAACTGCGTGGCTTTTGCCTGCCGGGCCGTCGACTTCTTCGCCCTTATCGCCGCCATGACGCTCGTCATCGCGCATCTCGATGGACACCGCAAGGAGCGCGAAGGGCAGAATGCGGCGCAAGGCCTGGGAATAAATGTGCTTGCTCATCAAAGAAACAGTGACCGAGCCATGATGGAGCAGGTTCTCGAAAACATGGAGGGGGTCGCTAAACTGAGCGAAGATGTCCTTAGCGAGCGCAGCGCCAGTCTATTAAAGTTGCTCTTGGCCCTTGAGATGGATGCTGGTCAAGGCAAGATGCATGATGACAACTTTTCGGCGGCGGCGGCTATGACGGAGTTGCACCGAGACTCAGCGACCAATGATGGACAGAATGTGCGAATAGGAATTCCCTACTTTGGTACGATAAAGATCAGCCGTGAGGGTTCTGTCACCATGGAAGGTCCTTCAAGAGATTCGAATCCACGGCCACCAACAGCTGCGGCTAGCATCTCCCCGCTGGATACGATGATTCATCGCAACAGTGCACTTTCAGAAAAAGAAAATGGGCTATCAAATACCAACACCATGTCTACAACGCAACCCCCCATCACCGAACCGCCATCCTTTGTGACTCCAACTACGCCCCCGTCCGGAGTGCCAACGCAACAGCATTTTACGTCACAGTTTCCCAACACGATAAACGACACTCTGCAACAACAGTATTTGTATCCCGGGCTCACGGCAGGCGTCGATGACTGGGCATTTCAAGGAGTAGATATGGCTTTCTTTGACAGCCTTATTAGAGGCTCGCAGGTGGAGAATGAGGGCTGAGACAGCTGATCCCACTCAATAGTAGTAAATAATACTGTGTACGCCTCATATTTCAGTGCTGGCTATTTTCCCATCTCAGTATTGACAATCAACTAATCCATCTCAGCATCCTTCATCGGGGTTATTATCAGCAACATGAGTAGACTTAGGGCGTTGCCGACATCTTCTCAAGGGGTTTGCAGCCTTGAGAAATTGCTTACTGGAGCTGGTGGTGCATGCGTGCGTTGTATCAACATCTTTCAGGTATCAGAAAAAGGATTTTAGTATGTTTTGGAAGAGCTGCATTGTGAACAATCTGTAAAAAATTGTATAGATGCAGATGTGAGGAGAAATTCTTATTCAGAGTTGATTGCTAAGTAGACAATTGCACGAAGAGATGGTGGCGTAAACCTCGACGCCACTGCTTTGCACTATTATCCCAAGGTAGTACTTTCATCCAGCCCACCTGCAAGCCCTGTTACTATCTTGGCAAGCTAAAAACCCGACATGTAATACGTATGAGCACATCTGCCGTCGGTGGCTTGCAAAGGCAATGTGTTCGGGATAATCCTTTCACATTCACCAACTACCCTAGACTTTGTCCGACGGATGTTTCGGGGGAACTTTCGTCACTTCCCCCGACTCTGGTAGGCTTAGTGGATTTTTATCACAGTGATATGGAAATAGAAAAGAAAAGAAATATAGAGGATTGCTACGCTGCATTGAATTCATTGAGGTGATGTTTCGTTTCCGAAAACGTCTCCGCCTCACAACAGCTATCACGATCATGTCACACCAATTGGGAACACCAAATACCGCCTTCGCAGATATGCCAATTCTATTTTTTCAGTGTTGAACCCGAAGTTAACACCGACCTGCAGAGGCACAAAAGACGTCATTGTGGGAGGATAATCGCGAATGCGACATGCCTCCTACCAAATGTACAATCCAACGCTTGAATGATGGTCTGTTCAATATTTTGCTGCATGAGATCCCTGCAAGAAGGACCACAAAATTTTTGACCAAAATAAATAAGCATAATACCTACATAAGCATATCCCTAAAGATAATTTGGTCAAGTTTCCTTTGCTTATTGTAGTGGTCTTGGCTAGGATTCACGTCACACAGTGACCATCCGGACAAGTACCTCCGCCACAATTATTCAAGGGCTTTATTGTACTGCTCGAGGCAGAAATTAGTCACGTTGGAGCCAAATATTCATTCACAGCGCATTTAATTTCGGTGAAAATTTCTTAAGTTGGAAAAAGTCCATGACCATTAATGCAATCTACTGATATCTGGGTATTTTCATCCATCCATCCATCCATCCATCCATATATCCATCCGTCCACCCATCAATTTCACATTACTGCCACCAGGCCAACCACTGTTGACATGAGGAATGCGGTAAACCCTAAATTGAGAGCTGATGCCCCGGAGTTCTGGGGAGTCGCAAAAGGATCTCCACCTCGGCCGCTGCCATTGGACTTTGCAGTCTCGCTTGCCTTTGCCGATGAGGTTGATGATGAAGGCAGAATTGATTGGATGGCTCCAGTAGGCAGGTCGCTGTCACTGCCACCCCCGGCTAGGACAAGCGACGTTGTCTGCGCGGCCTCGGTCGTGGATGTCTCGTCGGCCGCTGTTGAGGTCTTGCGGTGAATTACCGATGTTGTCACGCTGGGAGATCTGGTTTTTGTAGTTTCTTTCTTGGCTTCAGTAGTTGTTGTGCTGTCGTCATCACGGCCGACGCTCGAGCAGAGCGAATTGACCAATTCACCCTCTTGGCCTCGGGATAGCAACGAGCTCGAGTCGACAGACACATCTGCACAGGCCTTCTGAATTGCGCTTTGCACTTCTTTAATGGAAGACACACACTTTGTCGAGCATGCATTATTTTGGGTAAAATCCTGCAGCTCGCAGTTGGTGAGAGGCGTATTGTATGCGCTGCGGCATGACTTGAGTGACACCTTGTCGGTGATGTCTTCAAAGTTGGTAAGAGTAAAGGTGGCTGAGGCGTATCCGGCAAAGAAAACCAGGTGAGCCAGTCGGGGCCATCGTCGGGTATTTGATTGCGACATGATGATTGTGTGATGTGAGAGGGGGAATAGGTTGGTCGAGTAGAGTTGTGGTCGAGAGATGGATCTTCAATAATACAGGCTGCTAAAATCGGAAGACCCGGAGTCGAATCGATCGAAAATAGAAGGGTGAACTAATTAATCTAGTTTGTTCTGCAGTTTGCCAAGTGATATCTGTGTTGTTTGATGGCGGCGGGAACCGAAACGCGATCTGTCAGAGATTTACGGCACAGCCTTGATGATGTCGGGAACAAGTGGCAATTTGATGCTCAGGCCAAATGTCAAGTCGTAGGCTTGGGTCGATGCAAGAAATTAGACCGATTCAGTGAATTAAATACGGTCGTAATTCACTTTTGCCGGTTTGAGCTATGGTTGCTGAAGTCGATGCGTCGACAGAGGAAGAAGCAAATCTCTTAGACCAAGGGAGTATATCCAACTGGGATTTCGAGATTCGTTTTGTGTGTTGGCCTGCTTTGCAGAGGCAAAAGCCGGCGATATGGTCCAGAAAGATCAAAGCACGCAAGCTGTGGTGGGTATCGATGTGGCGAGACCACTTTTGCAAAAAAAGAAAGTCGAAGAGAAAAGACGCTTGATGGATCTGGGTAGCAAGGAGCGCAGCTTTCTCGCTGTCAATGTTCCACAAGAAGGAAGAAGCGAAGGTGAGTGTTTGCTTTGCAGGACAGGGGCCGAGCGAAGATGAAGGAGAGAGGATGCACGACAGATATGAGGGAGGGGAGGCCGTGCGATAGTAGTAAAGGAACGACTAGCTGAGCGCCAAGACAACTGTTGGAAGCCGCAGGAGTTGTAAAAGGGAGTGAGTGAATGTGACAGAGAAACTAGGGGCAGGGCGCGTCCAAACTCTGGGGCCGCATCCAGGGCCAGGCCTACAAATATGTCTAGACGGATGATCTGAAACTCGCCCGCTGACGGTGGCAGGCCATGGGATCGACTCGTGGCTGCGCGCGAGAGTTGCAGGGTGTGCCGCAACGCCTCCGTGGAGCGTCAGGCCGGGGATCCCTTTGACGTCACACGCACCTTGTGGCCCAACAGGGCTTCCGCCTTTGGACGGGGCAAGCTGAGATCAGACCAGGGGCTGCCGACAGAGTTTTGCTGCGATCAGCGCGAGATGGGCGCTGCCAATGTTCGCCAGCCCCCTCGCGTCTGTCGTCTTGGTGTCGTTCGGCTGCCCAGTGCCGCGGCCGTAGCAGGCATCCAGAATGCGGCCGAGTCCAAAAGAAATGGTGCGAGACACCATCTCGCATCACTGACACCCGCGAGCCTGGCCATTCCGCTTCTGGGCAGCGGCATCTATTGCGCCCGGATGCCATGCGGTGCCAGTGGTCTCATGGCCTGAAGGTCTTGTTTGGATCGACGTTTCGGACTGTCGTTTCGGTTTGGGGCCCTGAGTCTAGTTCAAAGCTCAAACGGGTCTGGGGGGCTGACACCCAATCAATGCGCCGGGTCTGCTGGAGAAACGAAACACGGATCACTGTTTGACGTTTGAGAGGGGCACAAAGTCCCTGAATGGGGGCTGACCTAGTGGGATTGGCCTGGGAGCTTTTGATGGCGTTACCTGAGATTTGGTCCGAGCGACGTCATTGGCCCACACCCACCACCTGCCCCCTTTGGCCACTGTGGTGTTGCTCTTTCTGCTCTGGTGGGCAGGTGCCCTGTTGCTTTGTCCCCTGCTGGGAAGGTGGACCCCTAAGCTGCTAACTGGATGGGATGGGGAGATGGCAGGAAGGTGCAACTGGCTGTCTAGGCACAACAGCTCAGGCAGAACCGCCCAGACACAGCCGTTCCAAGTGGGGAGCATGCACGTCCAAGAGCTGTTGAGGACGAGAAACAGCATGCACAACAGTTGAACCGGCGCCATCTGTTGATTGGGCCTGTTTTGCCTCTACTGTCGCCGAGATAGATGACATTTGGATTAATATCGCGGTTGACCATCGGCCTGTCGCAATCTTCCAGAAGACGACGGCTCACTTCTTTCCGGGCCTTTTGCACGACGGAGCGTGCTCGACGAGATCTCGGGCCTCGCACCAAACCAAAAAGGTTATCCAATTTTGTTGCTCATTTTTCTCGATGTCGATCCTTTCTTGTGCACAATCGGGCAAATTGTGCCCAGCCGACTCCCCGCACAAAGGCAGATTCAGCCAAAACTCCGGGATCTCGCCGTCCTCCTGACGATCCGTCGACGACGATCTGCCCTTTCTTGCGAAAAAAAACCCCCCCGGACTTCAGCCCCGACAATGCTAGCAACCCAGATCGACACTGTCATTCGCCACTGGCCAAATCATTCCCACAACTAGACTGCCGACAACGGAAACGAGCAGCATTTCGGCAATGTCAAACGGTTTGTCACTGGATGATTATGATATCATGTGCGATCCACGACGAGGGACCCCGAACTCCGTCCACGTGACGATTCCTTATTCCACATTTTCCAAAAATTTTTGCCTCCCCTTTTATTCATGTGCGTTTCGCTGAACTAATTCATTTGTTAATTGCCATTTGAGTTGTCCTGTGACCTTACGTAGATCACGCGATCACCGATCCTTCCCTCCAAGTCGAATTTCGTTTGTCTCTGGAAACGTGCCAGTGCACGAGCGACGCTGAGACCACTGCCACGCCAGAAAACAGAATCCTTCCACTTTGTTTTGTGACGATGCCAGGACTTGGTCTTGTGCTATATTTAAACTTATCTGCATGTTTCCGACACAGCCTACTGCGTCGTCGCCCACCATCCTTTGGAAACCATTTGATCTCCGGTCGCAAAAAAACAAAAACAAAAAAAAGATCATGGCAATTTAGCAAATAATTTTGAGGGCTGATTGGCGAAGTGGCCATTTCCCTTCACATCTCCACATATTTTCAGAAAAAAAAGCAAAAAGAAGGCTACTGTATCCTGCCCCTTACCGGGCCACAGGAGCGACGGAGAAAAGTAGGTGGTTTTGTAGAAGAGCAAGGTTCAGTATTGGGGCTGAGCTCAAAATACGAGATCCGAGAAAAGCTGACTGCATCTACATTTACGCACCTCGATCCCAGTATTATTTGTTAGCTGCTGTGTCACCTCGCTGCTTGCAACTATCGCAACCTAGCTTTTGCAGTCTAGACTCCCACCAAAGACACTTGAGGTTTGGACCAGGCCATTTTTGAGTGTAGTAAAGAAATCTCACCTCAGCACCGCCTCCTCTATGAATACGCACCAATAGGACAGCTCCATGAGCTTAACCTAAAACACTAGCGAGCCTAGCAGGTGCTCCATCCGGCAGCCCGGCTTGGCCCGATTGGCCCGTATGGCCCGTAGTGTGGACCTTTGCAGCCTGGGAGCCCGCCCTACAGGCTAGTGTAGGACTGCCTGAGCCCGCAAGACCGCCTGTGATTGCAGGTTCTTTAAGACGCCTCTTGGCCCGCCACCTGAAGTCCCGTCGCGCATGCGCGACGGAACGCATGTGTGTGATTGCGGACGCTCGTTGCCGTGATCCAACAGCTGCCTCATCAAATGTCGGCGCATCCGACTCACTTTGGAGCCGGAGGCGTCCCAGCAGGCGGCCACTATCGCCAGGGTGAGTACAGTGGTCCAACCCCGCCGCGGCCCCCCGCCTGCCGCACAAACTCTACCAACGCTCGGGACAACCAACTGACGTAGCCACCAACAAGCCGCACAGGACGAGGACGAGTTTGAGCATGGACGAACGGCCCCCACAATAAGTCCAACGTCGGGGCATAGCAGCCTTGGCCACAGATACGACCTCATTGTACAGACCCAAGATCTCGGGTCCGATGTCCCGCGTGCCGTGTCCCCTCTCAGCCCTGACGACGACGCCCGGCATACCCCGTTTCCATCGCCTCCAAAACCTTCACCACCCGTCCCCGCAAAGGACATCAACGAATGGGATGGCCATCCGTATGACAGCTCGTATCAAGGCCGGAGGTCGGCTGAGGGTGCCGCGGCATGGCCAGACGATGCGAAAAAGCACATGTGGACCCCGATATGGCTAACCAAATCGGCGCTTCTCGTGTTTGGGGTTGGATTTGCCATGATGATGCTGGCGACGGGCCTTCTGTATCACTTTTCGGTTGAGTACAATGGAATCAGTGTTCAGGAGGAGGCCAACCACTATGGCTGGAAGTATGGACCAACAGCTTGTGAGTGTTTAAGACACAGTGATGTCACAGGCTTGATATGCTAACGATGTCAGTGCTCATTGTGGTAGGCGCACTGTGGAACCAGGTCGATCATCATAACAAAATGCTCATGCCCTGGAAAGAGCTGCAGCAGGGCCCGGCCTCTGCCCACAAGACTCTGTTGTTGGATTATGTCTCGCCTATCTTACCCACTGCCTTTTGGGCTTCGATTAAAAATCGCCATTGGCCAGTAGTCATGTCCATTGCCGGACACTTGCTCATCCTTGGCACAGTACGTTGTATAGCATCGCTATTGTCGCAAAACACTCGGCTGACACATTTAGACCATCTTTTCTACAGGTCTGCTCATCTTAGAACCGACGGAAATTACAAAGCAGAGCACAGACTTTAGCGTCAAAGGGGCATTTCACATTGACGATCCACAAAATGACTCTTGGATCAGTCTTGGCCCCGCGGCTGCCCAGCTCTACTATGGAATTAACTTTCAGGGTCTCGACTATCCCAGTGGAACTTCTGAAGACTCTCTGCTGCCTGAGTTCCAAGCCCCGGACAATGCTGCTGCCAACTTGAACTATACGCTCAACTCAGAGGGCATGAAGGTTGACCTCGACTGTGAAGTCTTGCCGATCACTAATGCAAGCGTTGTTAGTATGCCATGGTATAGCATCCTTGGCCAGTTCTTCGTCGCCAATGTCAGCACCTCTGATTGCAAGATTAATGGTGTCATGGTGGGAGCCGGCCCAGATCACTACTATTACCACCAGAAGAATGCCACCCAGAACTACCAGGGCTTTTTTGGTGTGTACCCCTGCAATGTGGACTTTGACTTTTCGAAGGATTACATCCAGAGCACGAACAGCAAGGATTACAGGACAGTGTACAACACCAGCGCCGACCAGCGCGTTGTGTTGTCAGTGGTCGATTTGCGTTTCCCCAAGTACAATGCTTCTTGGTCCGCGCCGTCATACATCTACGTCCATGAGCTCAAGGTCGCTCTGTGCAAACCGTCGTATAACCTCCAGGACTTTCAGGTCCAAAGCACCCAGGTCCTCAACAGCACCTCCCAGACTATTTTGAAGACCTCGACCAAGGCCGACAGGAAGCTTATGCCAGGGCTCCCCACAGGAAACATGGCATTGGGCGTGCTTAGGTCATCAAATATGTTTTACCTCAATGGTGGAGGCGACGACTACGTGCTGTCGCAGCAAGTACCGACATTTTTCCAGTTGATGAGCATGAAGAATGGCAATTCTTCAGTGGGTGCTTTCCTTGACACTGATCTGTTGGTCAAGACTGGTCAGGACGTCTTTAAAGGCGTTGCCACGCAGGCCCTCAAACAGCTTGCCATTACTCCAACAGACCACCAAGCCACTGGCACCGTCACTTACACAGAAGATAGGTTGCATGTCAAGGCCCTTTCAACTGGGTTCATGTGTACCTTCCTCGCCATATTGTCATTGCTGTCTTTTGGCATGATATTCCTCCGTCCGCATTCGGTAGTGCCTCGAGAGCCTGGGTCCATCACTGCGACCGCTACAATGCTGGCTGCAAGTCCACCTTTCCAACAAACCCTTGCACACATGGGAGCTTCGAGGCTAAGCCAAATTCGCAAGCGATTGGAGTTGTTCAGCTTCCGAAGCGTTATCACCCCTGGCCAGATGCCATCCTTTTCAGTGGAGCCTGTCGCCCACAACAAGGATGTTTCCTTTGAGCAACCGGAGGCGCCGACGGATCAGGCCGTTTCTTGGTGGCGCCCCATGTCCGGAGAGAGCTGGTTTTTGGGATCAGCTATTGTGCTGCCATTGCTGCTAATTGCTTTCTTGGAGATTGTTCAGCATTACTCGGACAAGAACACCGGCTTCATCGCTATCGGGTCGAGAAACGCGGTGGTGCTCGCCACCTACATCCCTGCTGCCGTATTTCTTGGAATCGCTAGCATGTACTCGGCGCTTGAGTTCATGGCCGCCGTATTTACGCCCTTTGATGCGCTGAGGCGCCGAAAGGCTTCGGCCGAGAGATCTATCCACTTGAACCTGGTCGGCAAGCTGTTGCCCTACGCTGCATTCCTGTCCCTGAAGACTCGCCACTTTGCCGTCTTAATTGCTTTGATCGGAAACTTTATTGGCGGATTCTTGACAATTGTGGTTTCCGGTCTCTATAGTGCGATCGACGTCCCTCGTGTTCAAAATTTCACTATTCAGCAAGCCGACACGTTCGACTTTAACAACGTAGCATTGTCTCTTGAAGATAACCAGGCCGCCGCAGTTGACAGCCTGATCGAGTATCTGGACTTGGATTACCCAAAATGGACCTATGAAGGGCTCGCCTTCAGCCATTTTGATGCTCCGCACGTGTCATCCACGAATAGCAGCGCACAGGCACCTTTGACTATTGAAGTGCCGGCGACAAGAGCGACGCTCAATTGCACGTCGATCCCGAGCCAGTTACGGCAAGTAACGATTGTGGAGGATGAGCAAGAAAGCAATATGATTGCGAGTCTGCCCTTTTCGAGCGGCTTCTTCACGCCGGTCCCAGGATACGTGTACGCCGGGTTCAATACGACGCTCGAGTTTGACAAGTGGTGCGAGAAGGCTCCCACAAACAATGCTTCTGAGGCGTACTGGATGCAGTATTTCTTTATACCTAATGATACGACAGCCGGGTACGTTGGTAAAGCTTCAGTCATGTCATGGAGCAGCGAGGGCGTGATAGGTGATGGTGCCATTGATACAGATCCCACTAGCGGCAGTGGCATGGGCGCCAACGGCTTTGACACTGGCGGCTTTGGTTGTCCAACGTTTTCCGTAACCTTCGGAAGCGCCAGGGTGACCGATTCGAAAAAGGTAGGGAACAAGACACAATGGTGGTTCGAGCACGATTTCGCAACGGCTTTGTGCTATCAGAATGTCGAGCAGGTTTCTGCGAATCTCTCGTGGACACTCCCAGACTTTGACATTTTGACATCGTCGCCACCTGAGGTCAAAAGTTCGGCGTTGCTTAAGAATGACCGTGGCAGTGAGCGGTTTGAGTTTGCCGTGAACGCGTGGTTGATGGGCCTCAGCGACTCTGTATACAACAGAACGATCCCTGGGCCGAACAATAGCTCGTATACTAACAACTATGTGGATCAATTCATCAAGGCGCTTGTCAATAGCAAAAGCGGGCAACCGCTTGAAGATGTTGTCGGTTCCAAGAATGTCAAAAACCTCACAGCGGTTGCGACGAAGCTTTACGAGGGTTACATGGCGCAAGCCATTTCCCTCAATATGCGAAAGAACGACACCACTGCCGGCAGCTTTCCATCATACACCGGGACTTTGACAATTGATGGATACCAGCGCCTGAAGCAGAACCGCAGCTCCAAGATTGCCCTGCAAGTCATGCTGGCATTTATGGTGGCTTGCGCTATTGGCATGACGGTCCTGTTGCGAGTCAGAGAGGTGCTGCCACACAACCCGTGCTCCATTGCGGGAACGGCTACGATGCTGTCGGGCGCAGAGATGGCCTCATCGCGGTTCGTCCCGGCAGGCTCGGAGTGGCAGGAAGATAGGGGATTGAAACAAATGGGAATGTTTGAGAGTTATGGCTACACGCTTACGTGGTGGGCGGAGTACAGCGGTGGTAATTCGGCTCAGCAAAGATACGGTGTTGACCGGGACATTGGTTAAATGTCGAAGTTTTGTATTTGGAGTTTTTAGTTTGATACCCACCTGATGCGATCGTTTAGTGGTGGATGGATCCAGACTATGACGAATTGATGTACGGCTCATGTACAAATTAAAGCACATAAGAACTCGAACTATCGGCCCCAGTGTTCTGCTACTACCTCATTAGACCACGCTGTGAGACTTTGTGCTGCGTTTTGTCGACTTGGACCGGGTACCTTCCGCGTAATCCCACGAGCTGTCCTTCTCTTCCGTGCCTTCTCGCTGGGGATCCTGCTTATCGTGATTGAACAACCCTAACCCTCCCTCTCCCATAAGCCACTTCTCAATGGTGGTGTAGTGCATCTCAAACCAAGACGGCCCACCCAAGATTGGCAAGTCGCGGTTTATCTTATACCCTAACGACTCCTGCGCAGCCCCCAAATACTGGTAGCCTTCGGGATACCGTGCCAACGCCTTGGGATCGAATTTGGGGGCCGTCTTGCCATCCACCGGACAGACTTTGTCCTTTTCGTAAATGACCTTGACAAATTGGGCCTTCCACCCACCGAGATTGTCGTCGAAGCGGCAGAAGAATAGCATGCGACAGTCGCAGTCGACATCGTACACAATGGGCGGCGCGCCCGGAGACTCGCCGGGCGTCTTGAAGCGGTGTGTAATGGTCACCTTCATTTTTCCGACCGCGCGCCTTGTAGAGCTCTTCAGCTCGACAAGGGTTCCATTTTCGCGGTGGTGAATCGCCACGCCTTTCTCCTTTTCGGCCTTGCAGAGGTCTATGAACTTGGAGACTGGCTTTATGCCCGACCAACCTATCGCAATCAGTGTTTGTATGTATTTATAAATGGTAGAGGGAACAGCATACTGGTTGAGACGGTGGCGCCGGGGGCGAAGAGCGACTTGAAGTTTCCCCACTCGCAGTTGTCAAGGTAGACCGGCCATCCTTTGCAAATCTCCGAGACGGCAAGCCGTGCAAACAGCTCGATGGAAGAGCCGTTGATGTGTGAGTAGTCACGGTGTGTGGGGTCTGCGGTTGTGGTCATGGTTTGGAGAATTGAAGAAAGACTGGAGTTACACGGCAGATGGGAAGAGTGTTTCGGATTGCTGAATTTTAGAGGGAAAGCTAGGTGCTATATCCTTTTTGAGCGAGGTGATTCCTAGACATGCAGGACATGCATATAGGGAATCAAGGCACGTAATTTCGTGAAGGTGTGACAGCAAGCGATCGCAGCGGCCACTGGTCAAACCCATTCATTGTCTAGGGAACTGTGAGAGGTGACACCCGCATCCGCACTTTCGAACACCATTTGTCAATTCCGAATTGTATTTCGAGAGTAGAAAAGGCTCTTGATGAAGGAAACTAATGAACAGGGCGCGTCAGAAATTGGCTCTTGGCTTGTGAACACAGCGAAAATGTGACCGCTTATCCGCAATAAACTTTGGCAAGAGTGATCGTTTCTTGTAAAATAAACTGGTATTCTACCAAATCTAAACAAGCGTCACGACTTTCCTGTCATTCAGATCGTTGGGACCAAGGTTCTCAGGAACCAGTATCATCTGTCCCACTCGCCTCATCTTCCCCTCGTCACAGCCTGTGGGCGTGACAATGAGTGATCGATAGAAAGGATTTTCATCTGAAACTTTCCCACAAATGACCAAGCAATACAACTGCATACCGCGAACGCGTTCTGCAGAAACCTCAAAGCTCTTGTTGATGGTGTCGAACATTGCCACGACTCCATCACTATCACCCTCTGGAGTCCGGAGTAGGATATTTCCGACGGGGCCCAGTGTGTCGGAGAGGGTGAGGGGTATAAGAGGAGCTGATATTTTAATCCAAGCATCCTTAATTCTTCCAAAGGGGTTGATTCCGTCGATTTGGACGTGCGAATCAAGTAGCGTTGCAAAAAGCTTCCGATCGTGATCAAGCAGGGTCGCATGCCGGCCGTCGACTGCAGCCCACGACCATGATGGCGCGCGGTAACCACCAGCCGGCTCGTAACATTCCATGGGCTGCCAGCAGAGCTCTTCGAGGAGAGTCTTCTTCCACATACCAGCGATGTATTCATCTTGGAGCAGCTCCTGGTAAATTGCTGCCACTCCGAAGATGGCAGGAAGTTTGTCCAGAGGGTAGGTGAGCTTTCGCCGCCCGTAGTCCGAAGCAAGCTGAAGCCACTGTAATATGTGGAACTCGTCTGACGGATTTTGTTCATTTGGAGGTGTTTTTGTGCTCGTGATTTTACCCGCTCCTGGACTGGCGTGGGGGAAGCGGTAGGATAATTTGAGGCCGTCCTCTGCAGATAGACCCTCGAGACACTCAAAGTAGACTTGATCTTGCGCGAAATGTAGGATTCGGCGGGAAAGAAAACGCTCCTGGAAGCTCCATGCTCTCGTTGTGAGGGGTTCGCTTCGCATGTCCACGTGGTACGATTTGATGAATTCCTTGTCGACTGGTAGAGAAGATAGCCATAAAGTTCCCTTGGCGCTGCCAGATTCATAGGGTAACTGAATGCTGGGTCTTGTTGGACGTGAGAAGAATAGCCCGCCGTTGCTATTATCCACACCCATGGCAGACAGCGTTAGATACGCGTTGGCATAAACC
Source organism: Calonectria pteridis (assembly GCA_022837005.1). Classification (NCBI taxonomy): domain Eukaryota; kingdom Fungi; phylum Ascomycota; class Sordariomycetes; order Hypocreales; family Nectriaceae; genus Calonectria; species Calonectria pteridis. The sequence goes on from JAKZGU010000057.1 coordinate 168,659, forward strand.
AATGTCATCTTTGAGGATTCCCGCTCCCACTCTTGGAGGTGGTCTTGGCAGATGCAAAGGCTATCAATCCATAGGTATCTGACGCCCAACATCTGTGTCAAGTGGATGGCATCCTGGAATGTCTTTGGTAGGGCATTCAGATCTATGCCCTGCTTCCTTTCAAGCAAAGTGGTCTCTGTTGTCGTCAAGTGTTTCGACTTAGAACCCCAACAATAACTGAGAGCAATGTAGTTCCCCTTTTCTTGGTCGAAAGTCTCCACTAACTTCACAGAGCTTGCTGCATCATCTATGCCCACATCAATGACTCGAGTAGGCATTATGTGGCTCTGGTGGCCGCATCGCTCATGCTTGTCACATGCAGCAATCCATTTTTCGACATAATTCAAGGCCAAGGTTTTTGGGGATTCCTGAATGATGCGGCCTCTGAAAACATTTTGTAGTGGGTCACCTAGAGAAAATTAGGATTACACATGAAGAGCGGTGTATCTTGGAGAGTAACCTTCATCTGCACAAAATGCAAATGCTGCGAGAAGAAGGATTCGCTCATTGGTGTGCCTCGTGGAATTTGTGAAGACACAAATTCCATCTTCATCATCGGCCCGCTTGGTGATCCATAGATCAAATCTTGGGAAGACTTCCCGCCAAGAATCCTTTTCCTCGCGCTCCTCCAGTTCAGCCAACAAGGCATCCGATTGGGCTTCGATCAGACGACACAATTCACAACCCTGCCTAGCTGCATCTCGAAGACTCTGCAAGTCCTGATGGTGTTCGAAGGCGAGTTGCTTGAGCTCGTAAGATGGATCTCCAGGCTTTGGTCGCTGAAAAAGAACCTGGAGGTGACGCCTACCGGACAGAGTGTGCAGATATGGCTCTGACGGGAAGGCTGGAAGTGCCTCAAAGGGGATAGACTGACAAAGCTTGCACAGATGGGCCATTGTATTCTTGGCGAAACACTGAGTTTACTGGTGAGGGATTTAGTGCAACCCTGAGGATAAATGACCGGTTCTAAGTAACATTTGCTGGCTGATGCCTAGTTGCAATCAACCCCACTTCAAGTAGCCTGTGCCATGAGAGATGAGGGCATGAGTTGTGACAACATCGGAGGCAGCCCACTTAACGATGCACAAATGATACATTTAATCCATTATGTACCTCAAAGCAATCTGTATTTACGACAAAGAAGCCATGTGTAGACTGGTCTCGGGGCCGGTGCTGTTCACTGCTGCTACCTGGTGTTGAGTGAAACTCTAGGGTGGGGGTTTTGCGGACAATTCTGTCAGATCACTGCAATAACACTTTATCACATCGCAATGGTTTTATAACATTGGCAACGGTGTGGCTGGTAACGAATTCGGGTCTCAGATTGGGCGTCCAGGAGCCCCAGCGGCTGGGTGACTTGGACATGCGCTTTGGCGGCACGACTTGGTCTCTTGTTCGGGGTGCTGCCCAAAAAGCTATGCCAAGACATTTTACCAGGAGCAACATTGCCTGCATTTGGCATCCAACGGGCTTTCCATTTGCTGCATTCTAGCGGCGCCTTTCCCGTTCGGCCCCACCCAGCCCTGTGAGGCCACTGGGATGGATCTGCGAAGCTCCTAAAATGGTTGCCTATCACCACAATTTACTAGCATGAGTTAAGTCTTCTGGTCTCGAAAAGGCGTGCTGAAAACGCCAACGGGTGCATAAGTTTCTTCTGCTTCCTTTCTTCTTTCAGCTAGGCTTGAAGCCTCAGCTGAGCCTCGAACGTCCGCTGACCTCTGCCAAACAAGTCATTTCCACAACCTGATCAATAGCTCTGGGCGCTAGCGCAAAGACAGCACTGAGGCTGAACGCGGAGCGACGTACCATGCAGTACTATTGGCCAGACCGTTTGAACCAGATGAACTTGGCTTTTCCTTAGCCGCTTCGCATAGTGGACCATGGACAAACCCCTAAACCCTGCTGCCCTATACGGCTTTCCCGCTCAGGTTTACAAATATGGCTACGGCTACGGCTATGGCTATGGAAACCCAAGCACTCAGAAATCTCAGCCAACCCACACCCGATATAATGCGCTAGGGAAAATTATGAGGCTTTTGGCGCATTACATATTAACTGATTAAAGGGCACTTACGCGAAAGCTGTGACGGGCATTAAAGGACACGGTTATTCCTGCGCCGACCACCACTACGATCGCAACCACAATTACCCAGAACGCCGGAAGCACATTGCCAAAAACGAAAGTTGTCGCCAATTTCCTCCCAAAAACAACGACTGTTGCGCTCGATGTTACGACCACCCAAACCCTGACCAAGGCGCTTGACAAGCGCACCTGCGAAGATTGCCGCAGCACATGCATGAGCGAGATTGAAGGCTGTGTGCTCGCCGTGTTTGAGATGACAACTAGCAACTGCGACTTTTATAGCGCGCTTACGGGTACCGATCGAACGCTGGAAGGCGGGGCAATCGTTGTGGATGTCGATGCTTTAACAGGAGGTAATTAATAGCTGGGGATTGTCAATTGGCTTGGAATCTGTACAATATGCCGCCGTGCATCTGCATCTTTCAATTCATGGCATACACATCATTATACTTAATGGAGAGTTGAAATTGATCATTGGCGAATGATTAATTGTATCAATTCATACACGAGAGTGAGAACAGTGCACCCGTGTGTAAGCCTTGGGCAGCAGGACTGCTTCCTCCTACAAAGGCCAAAGTCTGTACTTGGAAATCCCAAACCTGACTAAAACTTATGGCGTGAACCCCAAAGCCCGGTTGATCTGATGAACATCCCAATAAAACGAACGCACTTCGACAATTGTCCCTTTGTCAAGGTCAACGGTAAATGTCTGGCTGAGAGGAAAATACAGATCCTCGCCCGTCTCCCTGGTCCTGAAATGCACTCTGGAAAGAACCACGATGCGATCGGAGCCCTCCTTCTCGAATATTTCCGGATCCTGCACGTCGACAATGTCGAAACAGTCGGCCATGCGGACCGCCCAGTCCTGCATGCCCTGGGGCCCGTGGTACGTGCCCGCGTAGGGCAGGGCGGAGGTTTGTTCCATTGAAAAGTTGGCGTCGATGACAGACGCCATCCCTGAAAAGTCTCTCTTGTCGGGCGGGGTGGACATGTACTTGCGCTCCTCGTCGTAGAACTTGTCGAGGATGGAGCGGGCTGTGTGTTTGCTAGCCATGGTTTAAATGGAAAAGTAGGAGATATGAATTCTTGATGTTGGTTGCGCTGGCGATTTTTTTTAATGGTAGGAACAATATCAAACAAAAGGACTGTCCTCATCATGCAATTCTCTTATATTTAAACATACAGCAAACATAAGATTGTCTTGCTGATGACATTTGTCAGACGGAGTTTTGGGTGGTTTTCCCGAACCGGAAGTATTGGAATCTGGAGTTTGGGATGATTTACCTGATTCGGACATTTTTGGCCCGGAGTTTTCGGACCCCATTATCTAGTTGGAGCCGCAGAGGAAAATGGGGCACTAGGTGGGGTGAAATGCGAGGCACCTCTCCTTGGCGTGCATGGTTCGACACTTCACATCATGAGACAAGATGACATATTCGCAGCGCTAGTGTTGTTCAACTAAATTTACTAAGCAACGATTCGAGTCTATCCCGAAGCAAGGGAAACGCGGGTGCTGCTCTCGCCCATCTTCAGTTCCCAACTGCCAGCCCACTGTTCCCTCGCAACCACGTCGACCTGTAGGTCCTTTTTCGGGCCGTACAGAGCGACCAGCTCTGTTGTGTCGACGGTTGGATTCTTCTCCCACGGCTTGCCACCCGCGGGGCTCAAGTCAACTCGCAGCGCGAGCAACGCGGCTAGGATCAGAATCTCGGTGGTGGCAAACTGTCTGGCCGGGCAGAGATGGGGCGCTGCTCCCCAAGCGACAAAGCTGCTCGGCTCTCTCGTGCGCTGGTCCTTGTTTTCCTTGGGCAGGAACCGGCTCGGGTCGAATGTCTCTACGGATTCCCCCCACGCCTTTGTGTCGTAGTGCTGGGGATATCCGGGTATTTGCAAAAAGTTCCCCTTCTTGAGGAGATATTTGCCGTCCAGCAGCGTCTCTTTCACAACCTTTCGAATGACGGCATGGTTGTGTCTCATTCTCTGCATCTCCTGGAACACGGATAGCAAAAGGGGACACTTGGTTTTGAGCGCTGCCACGTCGAGAACAAATCCTTCCGTCTTTGAACCGCTTACAGCCTGCTTGGCGACTTCGTCGCGCACCGCTTCCAGGATATCGGGATGCGAGAATAGCTCGTACAGGGTCCAGTACATTGTCGGAACAGTGTTGGAAAACACCCCAACGCAAAAGGTGGCTTGCTGTTTGCACACGTCATCTTCAGACACACCACCCTCTGTGAGAACACGGCTTCGCTCGCGGACGACGAGCGAGGCATCCTCCGGCATGGCTTTCTCGTACTTTCGAAATGCGTCAAATACAATCTCACGTGCCGCGTAGCCCTTTCCAGTAAGATCGAACCCCATCAGATGCGAGGCGAGGTATCTTTGCCAGTCCCTGGTGCCTGTTAGCCTGCGGTGGTCAAGTTTGCCAAAAACGTATTCCATACCAAAAAGCCTGGTCAACCTTGGGGTCAAGGAACGGGTGATCTAGACCAAAAACGCCACAGCTGCTCGCTTGCACCACGGCATATCTGACCCAATCCCGCAGCGACATCTGTTTGGAGGTCGCATCGCCAATGGATGCGATCAGTGAGTCTACGTCAACCAGCGCGCGGTTGCCCATTCTCAAATTCTGGGCATCCAAGTGCGGCCCGGGGGCCAGGCTGTTTTTCATGCTGTGTGCGAACTTGTCGACCATCTCCGTGCCAAACAAGTCATACGTCTCCTGTGTCGCGCCGCCCATGATCCTTGACACGGTCTGCATGAAGGGACGGAAGGAGACTGTCTTGGAGGACTTTTGAATTAGTGGCGTCAAGCGCTGCGCGTTGGAAATGTACATTTTGACCCAGAAGAAGTCGAGTGTGTAGATTTCGGCATCTATTTGCTTGCTGGGGACGGCTTGTCAGCTCACGGCCCCGAGTGGAGGCATCCGAGAATTCCGTCACAGTACCTGGTCGTTTTGTAATATGAGCTTCCATATCTCATCAAGCCAAGGAGGTGCCCAATCAAGGGCACCGTGGGACGCAGTCGTGGTGGCTCGCGAGGGTCGTGGAACAGCCCGAGTGCCCACTCGAGCGTGTACGCCAGCACGAGGGCGCCAAATAGGCCGTAGGCGATTTCGCGAAGCATCTTTATTTTTCTCCAAGAAGACTTGGGGAAGATGAAAACGGCCGTGAGCGTCAGGAGTACTGGCTTTAATAACCCAGCGTGAGTGCGAGCGTTGGTGGCTGTTCCCACTGTGCCCCACGCGGCCATCTTAATTAGCCCCGCGATTGGTTTAGCGAGCGAATCGTGCTGACATTAACGGCTCCGTCACTGGGTGGATTCGCTTGACGGTCTGGAGCTACGGTATACGAATACGAATTTTACGAACGGGTGCACACATGGAAAACTCGAGCCAGCTTGTCTTGAGACGCAGAATGATTGGGATGCGGCCAGTTCCCATCTCGGTTTGCCGTGAGGGATGCATCTAACTACCCTCAGAGTGGTGGCCGACCCTGGGAGCTGAAGATCCGGAGATTTCGGTTTCCGGAAATGTCACGCTTTATCTTGGTGTCGCTTATTTCTTGCACCCCTGGTATCAGCAGCGGCGTGAGACGGCAAAAGTCCTGCCCAACCCTGGTAGCTCGCGAGAAAAAGAATAAGCTGGATAAGCGAGTGTAAGGATAAAGACAAGAAAATTGTGTCAACTGAGCTTGAGAAACGTGCTGGAATTAATCGGGCCTATTCAAATATTTATCGTCTGCACTCCCTCTTATGTCCTCCCAGGTGATTAGATGTGACTAGTGGAACACAAGCACAGCATGCGTGTTCCCGAAATACGAGTTTTCGCAATCAAAATATTTCGTCTCACCTTATATCGAAGTTCACTGTTCAACAAATAACGTGCTTCCCATGTAGGGTCCAACACTTGTAAAGATATCGCTGAGTTTAAGGCTATAAAAACAAATACGCTCTTGAGAATATCAAAGACAGAGCCCTTTCCCAACCCATCGGGCTATGCGACACAGCTGGAGCCGTTTTTGTATGCAAATGGCTCCTTTGCGAGCACATCCTCCACCTCCTTGTATGCGTCATAACCATACAGCCAAGACTGAACCTCCGGACATGTCCACCGACTAGGGAATGGAGCCTGCACGCTTTTTCCTAACTGGGAGAGGAACAATGCATCTCTAGCCTCTTGCTCGGGACCGTTCATCATATGGAATGAGTCTCGCTGGGAATGAATGATTAGTGCATGTAATTAGTTATAGCTCATTTTTGACTCACCTGTTTGAAAGTTTCCTTTACAATAGCTTCTCCTCGGGCCTTTCGAAGTCGTTCATAGAGCATCAAGGCCTGGGGAAGTTGTGATTTTGTTTGAATATGTCCGAGAAGGAGACCCAGCACGGCACCATCCTCGACAGCAGAGTTTGCACCCTGGGCGAGATAAGGAAGCATAGGATGGCAAGCATCCCCGACGAAGACAAAGTTTCGCTGCTCATTTACCCATGAAGGCAACTCGTTTCCTGTACATGGTTAGTAAATTGGGCCCAAGAAACGGTGTGTGGTTTCATACTATGCATCAGCTTCCATTTGTCAACACTCTCCACATAGTTGAGGAATCGAGTAAGCACAGGGTCCCACTCTTTAAAGAGCTCCCTGACTTCCTCGACAGATCCAGACTGGCGACTAACACCCTCGGGGAGATCATCCGGAACCAACAAAACGATATTGTACATATCGCCATCCCGAAGCGAATAGCCAACAGCGTGGGCTCCAGGGCCGATCCAGAAATGTACAGAGGGATTCTTCACCCAGTCCCGGAGATCGTCGTCCTTGATCTGATCCAACGTGAGAACAATTCGATAGGCCAAGTCTCCTGTCGGCTTGGGGTGGTCCTTCTCGCCCAAAAACCAATCGCGACACCGGGACCAAATGCCGTCGGCGGCAACAAGCAAATCCCCCTGCGCCGTGGTGCCCGACCTGGTCGTTATTCTTGAGGCGTCGAAATCGATAGACTCGACCTTCTGGCCAAACTCAAACTTGACCCCCAGCTCCTTTGCGCGGTCAAACATACACAGCTGCAGGTCGACGCGGTGGATGTCGATGAACGGCGCATCGTACTTGGCGCGCATCTTCTCGTTAAAGTCCTCCTCCATGGCGAGTCTCTGGCCCGTGTACCTGTGCACTTCGAGGTAGGTGGGCTCCGCCGCCGTTTTCCAAAGCTTCTCGGGGAGACCCCATTGCTGCAGGAGGCGGGACGAGTTCGGCGTCACCTGCAGCCCGGCACCGACTTCTGACAGTTCCTCGGCAGACTCGAAGACGGTGACGTTGTGGCCGGACAGGGCGCACGAGATGGCTGCTGCGAGGCCGCTGAGGCCAGCCCCGATGACGATGATGTCGAGTTGCACTGGTGATTTCAGGTGTTGTTGCTCCATTTTGCGAGTCTTGGCTTGCTCTGGGACTGGTGCCATCGTCGTATCGCAGTTCGTCTACCCGTAGTTTTATAAACATGTGGTGTGCATGAAGGAAGTTGTCATTTGGGCGTTCCGGGAAATCCGACCCCAGGCCCATTTTCGCAGGATTTCCATAGTCTGACGCGTATAAACAGCATCCATGACCACGTTCAATTTCCCGGTGTATTGCGTATTAACCGCCTCACCGGGAACCACTCAAAGGAGGAGCGCACGTTCGCTAGGGGGTGATCCTCCGGAAAATCCGGAGTGGAGCGTGTTTCCCGCCCGGATGTTCCACGGCGTAAGGCTTTCGTCCCGAGTTGGGCGTGGAAACCCCGCAAACTCAACCTCCACCGAAAAATAAAAAGGATGAGGGGAGGGATAATCGGATTTATTTGCAGGGCTGATTGGCTTGTGATGTTACGCAGAGGATGATCCTCACTGTACAAGTCGGATATGCGGAATTGAGGTGGCAACCTATCCTTGGCTGGCCGTTGCGGCAGTCCCACCAAACCCGGGGATGATTGAGGGGTAGCTGGGGAAGTGCATGCCGAGAGTGGATGAACTTTTGATACGAACATCAAAATTGGCAAAAGCTCGGCAATGTGACCTGTGCAGCCCAAGTTGGGGGGATCGGAGATTTTTATCGCCAAGTCTCGGAGTGGACAAGTTCATCCAAAATTGGCCCGGGTAGGGGCACTGAGCTTTTTGATTGGATTACTTTGCAGTCTAGCATGTATTTTCTTTCTACTCTGAGTCAAACTAGCCAGGTTGTCGGAGAATTGTCCCTTTGTGAGGACCGATGACGTTGGACAGCGCATTGGATTTCAGCCTTATCACTTCAACCGCCACATCACATTGGAAACCACCAGCAGCAACAAGAAAAAATTAGGCAGAACGCGTAAATTGCATTTCATTATTGCGTTACTTCATACAGTCGAAACATTCATTACAGGATCTCAATCAAGCCCTCGGCGACGTTATCCACATTGGTTCCCCAGTTCTGAGGAGTAGTCTACAAGAACAAGTTAGCACTTTGAAGCAACAACTCCACTTTTCGGAAACATACCTGCAGATACAGAATACCATCCTCGATCATGGTCTCGTTGTAAGACTTGGCGGTTTTATCCACGAGGCGGAACTGGACCTCATTCTTGTCAACAACTTCAGCCAGACCCTCCTGCAGCATGTCATCCGAATCAAAGTTTTTGTACTTGAGATACCAGTTGAGGGCCTCGAGGTACTTCAGAGTGAAGGAGCCCAGGTTGCTGTGCCAGTCATCTCGGACATCCTTGGACCCGGACAACTTGTTGTAGACATCTTCAAAGTTGGGCTTGAAGGTGATCTCCTTGCCAAAGTACTTGGCCAGCTCGGTCTGAACGGCGGCAATCTTGTCGTCGTAGTCCTCCTTGATGCCGTAACGGGCAGTGTGGTTCATGACCTCGGAGCTGGGGGCAGAGTCCAGGGCCTTCTTGATGTTGGCCACCTCAAAGGCATTGCTGGTGTTGGTTCCAAGGTATGTCTCGCCAAAGAGGATGACCAGGCGGCTCTCGGAGTCGACCTTGGCGCCGCAGTAGCTGAAGAGCTTCTCCTCATCAAAGTCCATGGTGATCACATGGGCACTGGCAATGTTGTTGATGTCATTCTTGAGAACCTCACCAGCAGGTCGCTCAATTTGATACTTAAGCTGATAGTGAGCGCCATCAACGTAACTAAGATGATAATTAGTCAAGGTGCAGATATCGGTACGGAGATAAATACTCACGAGTTGATGCAAGCTCCGAGAGAGTTATAGCCGTAGGAGTCTTTCTCGGCGTAGGGGAAGATGGAGTTCTCGTTGATCTCAATCTTCCACTCGGCACCAAGGAGATCAGAGAACTTCTTCTCCCACTCATCCTTCTTGGCAGTCCACTCATCGCGAACTAAGTAGTACCGTTAGTAAGTTCCCTGGGTAGACGAGATGCAAACATACCGTCCTTGCGAACAGAGAGGGGGAGCTTCTCGGCGGGAGGAAGACGAGGCATGATTGCTGATGTGTTTGTAGAGGATAGTATGTGTATGAAAGGGGAGATGATGGATGATGATGTGCAAGAAAGCTCGTTAAAACATCAGAGACTCTGGCCTTTTTATCTAAGATTTGAACCACCCCTGAAGGCGAGCCTCCATCCGGCGACCGCAGTGAGTATAGCGTCATTCGAGCACTCGTCGGTCAACAACGGACGATTCTGAACGCCAAGCGTGAATCCTGCTGCGAGGCTGAAATCTTCCCCCCACTCGGAGGAACCCCTCCGCACTGCGATGGCGGGGGGGTTGGTGGGATGCATCCAGCTTGAAGCAGCCAAGTTAAGCGAAGTAGCACTGTTGTGAGGAAGCAGTCTCGCGAACGGACGCAGCACGATGCCGCCGCCCACTTGCAGCTAGATAACGCTAGATAGGCCCCGCTCCTCAAGGCCCAAGGGTAGCAAGGTTGCCGCGATGGTTAACATAGCATTAGTTTGGTGTTGGTCTCGAGTCGTCGCCGTGCCCGGGTTGCAGGATAGAGGCAACAGCAGCCCGGCCATTTTAGTGCAACCTCTGCAATGCGGCACTGCATACGAAGGGAGCGGGGAAGAGAGGAGGGGCCTGAGATTAGGCGACGGCAAAGTCTGCCTTGTGCCTGGCGTCTGCCGCTTGTCGAGCGCCACAAAACTCAGCTGAAAGAGTAGCGTCTCTTGGCGCGAATTGCAATGGCCTCGAAGGCTTCCTAGGCGTTAAGCCTTGTGGCTTTTATCCTGCTCATTGGCCGAGGCGTTCCTGTTGGGTTTTCAGGAGTGCGGAATTCAGAATCGCCCTAGTGGCTTAGACCCTAGAACTCCTGCAGCTACCCTGAGGCTATCCGAGCCAACTGCTCAAAGGTAGCTTCATTACCCCTCGAGTCTCTTCACCACCAGCAATCAGTTCAATTGCTCGTTGGATTTTCAATCTTGAGCTCAATTGGTATCCTTTTCATCTTCTGAAATACTACAGTTTTCCCCCTGCAACAATGTCGCTGTAAGAAACACCCTTTCGCTAAACTCAGAGCTGAGCTAACCCCGGCCCCACCATCAGCCCACTCAAGGTCAAGGTAGCTGTGCGGGATCACTGGGACAAGCCAGAGGCTCCCATCCAGGCAGCATTCAAGCAGGTCAAGGATCTCTTGGGCCTCGAGGTGTATTGCGAACCGCAATGGCCAATTATCATCTCCGACCTGGAAAAGGTCTACGAGGACAAAGGCCAGCTTGTCCAATCCGTAATTGGCATCCTCCACACGTGGCTGGTGACGATTGCGGAGCTCATGGATGATCCCAGCCACGATGCGTGGTCTGAAAAAGTGGTTGAGAAGATTCGAGAGTTTACCTCAAGGCTGAATCTTAATGTCGATGTAAGAGCACTCATATTGCTGGCGATATTTTTTCTGGCCTCGGAGTCTCCACTACCAGGTTGTATTAAAGTGCTGACAGCTAGTTAAATAGGTCATTGAGGGCGAGAGGGCATCGACTGAGTGGTCGGATGGGCGAAAAGGATTTGTCGTGTCCGTCCCCAAGGTCCACGTGTACCAGCCCGCCCAATTTGCGCAAGTGTTCAAGGAACAGCTTCTCGAATGCTTCCAAGATAAGAAGCAGCCATCCAAAGCGCTCCCTATCCACTCCGCCACTGGAGATGAATGGGCTGACGTCACCGAGGATGTGATTGAGAGGCCATCAAGGAATGCTCAGACAAAGTCGGCAGGGCCTACAATTGATTTCCTCCCCGATCCCAACGCGCTGCCTAAGCCTGGGACTTTGTTTGCGAAGCCGCCATATCATCTTATCATGAACGCCTACAGCAACACGAAGCTGCAGATTCAATGCTCCCACAGCCCGACACTTGACGTGCTATCACAGTATCTCAAGAGGTGGTGCAAGATTAACCCCAACCTCACAAACAAGGTCAGCCTTTTTTTATTTTATACAGGCTCATGCAAAGGCAAATCGGTTGTTGCAATCATCAAGATGCAACCGAGAAATTCACAGAATGCCGCTGACAGTCACTAGCCGCCCGCCGTTGAAATTGAACTCAACCAGGGCACATGCGGTTTCGGCCTCACTTACGATACGCTCACCCTCTTCTGCGACAACCGATATTCTGGCCAGTTCACCGTTTCTCCAACCTTGATCTTGCACCTCTTGGAAGGGGTTTTGGGGTACGAAAGAGTGTTTAGCGACGCATCCTCGTGGCACTACCGCCGCGATGCTCCATACAAATAAATCCGTGTGTTGGCGGTTAAGCATGATGTAGTAGAACATCGGATTGTAACGAGTTGATACCATCATAGAATTACAATTGTAGCAATATACTTGCGACTTTATTTTGAATGCAACTTCTCTAACGGGAATGAATCTTCGTAAATATTTCTAACCTCTTAGTCGAATGTAAAGTTCCTGGGTACATAGCCATACTATCTTGGGTATTTCTTGGTTTTACACGACTTGGAGCATATGGATGTAGTTCATCTGGCCTCAATGAATTCAACACAACTTAAGCATCGGATAATAGCTAATCCGTTAAAGGCTTGAGAACTTGAGACTCTTGATTGGATAATTTTGTAGAGGCCAGCTGGAGGGATGGGCTTTTGAGAGTAAGCAAGGCGTACGGCGAAATGCCATTATTTTGTCAGGGTACACGTGTCATGCAGATACAAGCGAACAGTGAAGAATGCCATGATTTTTTCTTGTATCCAACCTCTCGTCGACAAGTCTAGCTGCACATGCTGCGCCGCAGTCGCGATGGGCAGTGCATCTTCAGTGCCGGCTGCGAGCATCTTGATTGGTCATGAGCACTGTGGTGACACACGTTGACGAGAAAAATGTACTCAAGGCTGCATGGTGCCACCTCCGTCAGATTTTGGCTGGGCTGTCAGGCAGTTTTTCCAACCCCTCAATCCCCAGCCTGATTTTTCTTCCACCCCCCAAACAAGCCGTCGACGAGAAGCCAGAGAAGTAATCAGAAACGATTTTCAGCGCAGCAAGACGTTGTCATGTCAGGACTCGAGGTTCTTGGGGCTTTCGCAAGCTCTGTGGCCGTTATCCAGGCAATCCAAGGGACAGTGAAGCTGATCAACCTCCTGCGAACTTTTCGTGATATTCAACAGCAATGCGACGAGCTGAGGAATGAGGCAAGATATGGAAACTCCTTAGTTGCGATGATAGAAGACGATCTAACTAGTTATTAGATAGTTCTTATAGATACGATGCATATCGAGGCAAAGAAATTTACGCAGTCCTGGTCATACCAATCATCAACACCGAACGAACACCCTTTGATTGAACTGACGACCGAAAGATTAAAAGAAATTGGATTCGAGCTGAATGATATGTTGAAAAAGTGTACCAAAGAAAATGGCGGAACTATACAACAGGTCAAGAAATGGAGGTGGGTCAAAGAAAAAGAAAGAATTGAGGAGCTCCGGAACAAAGCCCGGAATACAAGAGAAACCTTGAAGATCGCCCTGGAATTGAGGGGCTTGTCGACTATAGACGCACTTAGCGCAAAACAAGACTTGTAAGTGGTATCGTATACTCTGGGGGGGTTGAGTTGACGGATTGAGCAGCATGGTAGAAATGATTGTCGCGCTAACACTCAACCGAAAAAATCCGCAATCACTGGACAATGGACCTGAAAACACGGCGACAAATCTTCTCAAGGAATCCACAGATGCCGCTGGTCGCGTGGATGACACAGAAATGGTTTTACGTTATAATGAGACCCAGAGTTCGTCTTTCGTTCGCCGCCGCCGTCGTCCCCGGCCAGCGATGCCAGAGCCAGAGGAGAACGATATAAAAGTAACAGCGATCTGTCCAGTGACACTGACGGCAAATGGCTGTGATAGAAACTGTCTATGCAGATGCCACTGGAACCAACAGCAGTACCAAGGAGGAAGTTGGGTGCAACCTCTCCTTGGCTCATGGCTTGTTGGGTTTCGAGGGATTGACAGATTAAGGTGCAGCAAATCAGAATGCAAGAGTCGCAGCAACTCAGAGATTCGGCTCCAATATCGGCTTCCTCGATGGCTCTGGGCTGGAATGGTTTCATTTCAAGCTTCATACAACGTACGACTGGATATTAACTGGTCGTTACGACCATTGGTTACCATTTCAACAGATTCTGAGTTTTATTATCATCTCCTAGCACCACAAAGACTGACAAAACGTATCGAAGATGGACTGGAATATTTTCCCAGTGATGAGATTGAAACAGGAGAATCCGTAATGGAGGTAAGGCTCAAAGAAGCAAAGAAGAAACCAGAGTATTGACGATGATACTACAGCGGATAATTTTGCAAAAGGCCTATGAATGTGCTCGGCTTTTGTTGGAGGCGTGGCAGAACTTATTGCCTACGCAAGGGCTACCGAGGTCAGTTTGCGTGAACTACTAATATCAACTGGTTAACAGTGTCCAGAGGAGTAGGATACACAATCGAATATGAACTAAAATATTATAACTTGAAAAAAGAAGAACGTAACCTATTAGAACGCGTGCAATTGTTTGTAGAGGACGATTCGTTGGAGCACGGATCGACCAGGGTGCACAATATGATCGAAGAAAGCAACGCGACACTGCAGCAGGTGCTAAAGGATCCGAGCCAGCAGTGGGCAATCGACCAACTGAATAGCTTGGGATGTGCCCCAATCCACATGGCTATAAAGCTGGGCAGGGTCGACGCAGTCAAGCAGCTGATAACAGCCGGGGCTGATATCAATAAATGGACGCACTATGGGGAAACTCCACTCATGGTGGCTTCCAGGCGTGCGGAACTGGATTGCATGCGACTACTGTTTGGACTCAAAGATTTCTCCCGCTGCATCAACGTGCATTCACCTTCTGATGGCAGGACAGCTTTGCATCTCGCCGTGATGTTTGCAACACCTGAGGCGGTGGCTTTGTTGCTGGAGGCGGGGGCATTGGCCACAAGCACAAACAAGTGGGGCGAAACACCTCTGCACAGGGTGTCTGGACAGGAGGGGTACACTGGCACCGCCCAAGATGCAGCCGGAATTATCCGCCTCCTTTGCAGCAACCACGCAGATATCAATGCAGTATCCAATGGTGGGTTTACGCCTCTTTTGTCGGCTATACAAGCATCTAACAACATATTTGTGCGCGCTCTTATCAATGCCCGCGCATCCCTCCAATCTATCACCAATGACGGAAGAAATATCCTTCACTTGGCCGCACACTATGCCAACCTCAATATTTTACTTCTTCTCGACAGTTCAGATCTTACTGGAATTGACCCTACCCTTCGTGATGAGATAGGTGATAGTCCTTGGGACGATTTCGTTTGGGCCATCTCGCTTCAAGATACGATGTCATCTGTTCGGCGGCCTAACGATGCTGAACAACACGCTTTTATCTGCCTCTACTTCAGCTTGCTAACTTCGCATCTCGAGGCCAAGATGCTCACCCTCCGGAAACTCCACAATTCAATCCAACAACAGGAAACAGAACAATCTTGTCACATCTTGTCCACCTTGATTGCTCAAAGCAGGTCATCAAATCATCCCGATATTGTCAGGTGGTATCATGGCATCCGAGGCTATGTCAAGGGCCAAAGTTGGGACTCGGCTCTTGCCGGGATCGAAAGCGACTTGGATGAAATGGAACAGGAATTAGAGTCGGCATACGTTAGGCTGGACGGTTTACCGTCGCAGTTCTCCCACAACAAGGAAGAGTTCACAGATAATGATGGCCAGAATGGATCAGGATGGGCAACCGCTTCCTCCAATGGGGAAGAGTCTGGGTGGGAAACCGACTCCCAAGACGAGCAAGAATGAGACGAGTGATTATCGAAACATCTCTGTACAATAGCCAACAACAGTTTTCTCCATATGTGGGCAATAATAGTGACTTGTATTTAGATAGAGAACTGTTGGTACACAGATACGATTAGTTCGTACGTGCAAGCACTTAAGTCCATTATTCTTATCAGTTTTCAGTTTTATTAATTTATCTCCCAGTCCCCGTCATCATTATCACCTGGGTGAGACTGGCCGTGACAAGTGTGGCCAGCAACGATTCTAACATGGGAACCAATGCACCAATCAACCCCACCCACCACTTGAAATAGAGAAGTGATCTGCATCAACAACGGCACCAGACCATCATTCACGGCCATTAGCCAGAAAAAGTAGGTCTGTCAGGAAACCGACGCGCCCATAAGATACAGTGAATGGGCCGCCAACCATCCCAGTACTAGCAGTTGGGTTGTCTCCATTATCGAGCGTAGCCTATCTGAGTGGGTCACGACCCAAATAGCTAAAGGCACATTTGCGCTGCCTTCATGGTTGCGCACCTTGGGTGAGAGGAGCAGGCGTGGGTAAGCATTGCTTGAGGTGGGTAATGCTGTGTGCTGACTAAGGCGCCGGATAGGCATTCTTCCTCCAGCTCCAGTGAAAGTGGCCAGAGCTCAGTCTACTTAGGATACATCGCTTGAGATGGCTCAGATACATATTAAGAAATCTGCATTTGCTTTTATCACTTCTTTTTTGTTTTTCTTTTTGTTTTGTAGAAAGAAAAAATCCAAGTAAGATACTTGGTTAAGCTAAAACAAATGAGCTGCCCACGTCGAATCACTGTGCATTGCGTGAGGATGACGACATCGGCCCTTGCACCCACCCGACCGTAAACCACCAGAGCCAAAACACCCACCTCTACTACCAAGCAAAAATGCCATCCATCATGATATGGAAAAAATGCAAAAAGAAAGGACCGAACGTGGATCGAACACGTGACCTAGAGATCTGCAATCTCTCGCTCTACCACTGAGCTATCGATCCCATCCCTGTTGGGATTGGCTGATGGTGGTGGAGAAGATATTTCCATTTATAAGTGGCGCTGCTGCGCTTTAGTCCTACTCCCTTGAGCCAATGATGACATCCACGTCTTTCACAACCTTGCATAACCGGATGAAAGCCACGTGTCGTAGATTTATGAGCATTGATTCATGCTCTTACTTTTAGCATAAATATGTCTTAAATGATCACAAATAAATTATGATCTACATACATTCCGAGCATATCGCGGTGTCCAATAAATCGACAAAAACAGCATATATCCCGCTCCGTTTGTAAGAATTATCAGTTGGTCTAGGGTACAGATCTGTGGCTCTGAAACAATTATTGGTTATGGCATGAATGTACGTGGCAAGATAAAGGGGGCTATCGTGTGGGTGGCGCCGGAAGTCATGACAATCTGATCGACTTCTACATTCATCATTCAAATCTAACGTGTAGTGAAAGTGGAGATGCCTGCGTCATTGTTTACTGATAGCAGGAATTTGGCTCTAGAAGTCTCTTTCGATAGTGCCGGGATGATAAAGAAACAAACCATGATAATCTTAGATGGATCCCGAGGAATTATCTAGTGACATCTGGAACAACAGCACCGCCTAATTCCCGGTTTGCATGTCACCAAATGCCTGCCATGCAAACTGACGTTCGCTGTGGCTCCGTGGCATATTCGCCGCAGAGACCCACGGCACCACAAATCTAGATGGTGTGTGGGCTTCGGAAGCTAAGGTGCCAGGATCTTTAGGGGTCCTGACGTGGTATCGCCGTCCTCTAGCAATCGCATTTTAAGTTTTCCGCTCAGCCCATCGAGCTTGCCGGAACTCCGATTGAGGCTCTTGGCGCCCAATGGGAAACCTCCTTTTTCAGGGGTCGCATTATCAGTGTCAGATCGGTGGAGGCGTTATGGGACAGATGCCTGGGCTAGCTAGGGTCCTTAGTGGCGGGTCATTCCCGAGACGAGCTTCCGTAGCGAGACAGTTCCCTGGTTACTGTACGTCATCACGGCGCTGGAAGTGGAGGTGCTTGCGTTGAAGAGAGAAAAAAAAAACGTTGATCTATTCCAAAGTAGAATGCGGGAGTGTGGGAGAACCAGAGACGGTATTCGCTTTCCCAATCAATCCCTCAAAATGACATTCTTGCTCATATCTATGATGCTCTATCTATACTGCAAGTAATGTGGTGTTGTCGTAACTTTTCCCTAGTGTGCCCATCTAAGCTCGAATTCAGTCTATATGTAAATGAAGCGCTCGCAATTTAAACAACAGCTGCATCAGCCGGCGCGCCGTGAAGCACCGGGTTAATCGTTTCGTCAAAGTAAGTCTTAAAGTTGTCACCGAGCTCCTTTCGGAGGGCAGTCTTGACCGCCTCGAGAACATTGGGGAAGACGCCGAAGTTGGCGGGATTCTCCTCGTCATTCTCTCCACCCTGGAAGACACCTGTGCGGACAAGGCATGTGTTCCAGCCGTACATGTTACCTCCGATGATGTCAGAAGCAGGGTTGTCGCCAATCATGTAAATGTTTTGGGGGAGCTTCTCCTCGCCGTGGAGCTCGCCCATCCATGAAGTAAGAACCTCGTCGGCGTACTTGTAAGTGGCGAGCTCCGGCTTGCCGTACACAACACGCTCCAGATCAGCTCCAGTCAGGGCCTTGTACATGGCCTCAAGACCAATGCGGAAAGCACCCTGGGACATGCGGGGGTAAGGGTGCTCCGTAGGGCAGAGGAGATCTCCCTGG
Source organism: Calonectria pteridis (assembly GCA_022837005.1). Classification (NCBI taxonomy): domain Eukaryota; kingdom Fungi; phylum Ascomycota; class Sordariomycetes; order Hypocreales; family Nectriaceae; genus Calonectria; species Calonectria pteridis. The sequence continues at coordinate 186,797 of JAKZGU010000057.1, forward strand.
GAGAAGTAGATGGGGACGCGCTCGGCGACGGGGTCCTCGGCAACCGTGCCCAGACGGCCATTCTTGCTGCGCAGAACGTCCATAATAATTTGCATATCGGTAGCGTAATCTCGCGAATCAGAGAAGACCATGATAGCCTCGATGCAGATCTTGGTAAAGTCTCGAGGACGGGAAGTGGCGCGCTCCTCGTCAGTGAAGACACGGTATGGCGCAATGGTGGGGTCCCATGCGACAATGTCGTTGGGAACGACGATGTTGCGGAAGCCATACTGCTCGGCGACCTCACGGCATCGGTAGCCTTCACCACCGACGACCAGGACGGTGCTGTAGTACTCGGCCAGAGCACTCATGGGGGTGTGGGACTGGATGAACTGGTCGGTGGATACGGGGTTGTGGAGGATCTTGGAGAGCTGCTCGCAACGAGCCGTCTCGATCTTGCCGGAGCCGTTGGTGAGGAAGATGTGGGGGATCTTGATACCGAGCTCGTTGTCTCCGTTCAGGATCTCGAGAGCACGGCGACCCTCAGGAATGAGACGGTCACCGTGAACAAGGACACCGTCAATGTCAAAGGCAAAAGCCATGTTCTTGGCCTTCTCAACCAGGTCTGGGTAGACAGACTGGGCCTGTGAGACAAGCAGTTCTCGTGTAGGCTGGATCGGCGGCATGCCAGGACGGACGGGTCCATCCTTGGTGTGAACGGCAGAGAGACGAGATGGCCTCTTGGATCGAGGAATGGGAAGGGAAGTGCCAAAGGAGTTGCGAGATGATCTTCTCTCCTTCATAGAAGGAGACACGCTGAGGTTGTGCATGTACTTGGCTGCCTCAGACATGGCAGATCTGGTAGCAGGAATCTCGATGGCACCCTCGCCATGGTCATCAGGAATGGGAAGTGTTGCATGGTGGCCGTTAGTACCGTTAGTACCGTTAGTACCGTTAGTACCGTTGGTACCGTTGGTACCGTTGGTAGGCACGGCAAAGTCAGAGTCGTCAAAAGCAGGCATCTTGAAAGAATAGCAGTGCAAAAAAAACGAGAAAAAAAACTTTGTTGATTTCAATCTCCAAAAGGCTGTGATCAGGAACAAGAGGTGGTAGCACAAGCAGGAGAAGAGGGTATCTGAGGGAAGCTGCGTCAGAACTTTCAACGGGGCATCAAGTCGTATTTATCAATGGCTCGAGGCAATATCCCTTTCACCATGCTTATCTCTAGCGGTAACTTCGGTCAGAAGCCGTGTTCAAGGCGTATCTCTGCATTCAACTCGACTCCATCTACAGTGGGGAGCTGATGGCGCGGAAGAGCCAATGCCTTCTCCTAGCGGCGTCACGCCATGACGTTGAAGGAAAACTGGCACACCGTGATACCCACCGACAGGGCACCTCTCGGTGACGTGAGGCGCTGCCGGGTGAACTAGAAGCCCTAAGGCGGATCCGCGGCCCCTGTCGTCGCAGGACGTCCAGGGGTGTTTGTCGACGACGTGAAGGCGACGCATGGCTCGAGGGTTTGAGGTTGGCGAGCTGGGAGTGTGCGCCTGTCGTTCGCAGCCCCAAGGGGCAAAAGGCCCCGAGGAGAGGCCGGAAAAACACAGTAGCGGGCATTGCGATGGAGCTCGGATGGAGCACGCTAGGCGCGCCGTTGGAGATGGATTGAGCCTCATCGCTGCGCAGAGAGGATACGCTGACATCACAGTCCTCTCCCAAATGCCGCCTGGCCCCACCGGTTGGTGGCCTTGGGGGCCCACTGTCCTATCCACTATCTCCACCAGTTCCACTGAACTGTCGTCAGTGATAAATACAGTACGGCCGCCCCAGCAGCTGCTGGTCCGACAGGAACCGCCTGAAGCGCTCGCCGTTATCATATCTCAGCCCGAGTCAATACCCGAAAACTTTTCGCTGGTTATGAAACCGGAAAAGTGGGTACCTCTCCATGCCATGATGTAATGGTCCACTTCTGTTTGTCGTCTCTGAATACGTCTGTCCACATCGACAACCTTGCGCCGTGCACGGTGGACGAATCACTATGCGATGATCTCTGGAAATTCACTCAATTCACTCAATTACGCCTTAATGGACAGCGAAATAAAACTCTGATGCTTCTGCTCTGAAAACTGAGAAATGAACCCACTCTGTTTTTCATTCTTCTCCGTATTCTCTACTCGCGTAAGATCAGCCCACAATCATACACCATGGCTACCTCGTACAACCAGACTACTTTCACCTTGAACAATGGTGTCAAGATTCCAGCCCTCGGCTTTGGAACTTTTGCCAACGAGGGAGCCAAGGGCGAAACCTACAAGGCTGTCACCTGTGCTCTGAAGGTCGGATACCGACACCTCGACTGCGCCTGGTTCTACCTGAACGAGGACGAGGTTGGCGAGGCTGTGAGGGACTTTCTCAAGGAGAACCCATCAGTAAAGCGAGAGGACCTCTTCATCACCACCAAGGTGTGGAACCACCTCCACGAGTTCGACGAGGTCAAGTGGTCGTTGAACAACTCCCTGCAGAAGTTCGGCCTTGACTACGTCGACCTCTTCCTCGTCCACTGGCCTATTGCCGCCGAGAAGGTTGACTACAACCAGCCCAAGATTGGCCCTGACGGAAAGTACGTCATCAAGAAAGAACTCACCGAAAATCCTGAGCCCACATGGCGAGCCATGGAGGAGCTCCTGGCTGAGGGCAAGACCCGTGCCATTGGTGTCTCCAACTGGACCATTCCTGGCCTCAAGAAGTTGCTTGGATTTGCCAAGGTGAAGCCCCAAGTCAACCAGATTGAGGTCCACCCCTTCCTACCAAACTACGAGCTTGTCAAGTTCTGCCAGGACAACGACATCCTGCCCGAGGCATACTCTCCCTTGGGCTCACAAGACCAGGTCCCCTCAACAGGCGAGAAGGTCAGGACAAACAAGATCCTCAACGAGGTGGCAGACCGCAGCGGCCACACTCTTGCCCAGGTTCTTCTGAGCTGGGGTCTCAAGCGCGGCTATGTCGTTCTGCCCAAGAGCTCCACGCCATCGCGCATCGAGAGCAACTTCCAGGTGCCTGAAATCTCAGACGAGGACTTCCAGGCCGTTGAGAAGGTTGCCGAGGGACGTCACACCCGATTCGTCAACATGAAGGATACCTTTGGCTACAACGTCTGGCCAGAGGAGGAGTAAAAAGTGTTTTTCTATGTTTTGTTTGTATAGCTCAGCGAAACTACTAGCTGAAAAGGATTTATGAGCGGGTAAAATGGGACATGAATAGATTAAGCCTAAAATCAGGCTTCGGTAGATACTTGGAGAAATTATAGACAAATTTCTAAACCACACATCTTGGCTTCATTTCGATTATTTTTCGTGGATTGACTATGGCCAGACAACCTTCGACATGATAGTACTCAAGGAAATGTGAAAGGCTTTCCCAAAATGCAAATAGCGCATTTACGTGTCTGCGCAGCATCAGTTGTGGAACGGAAGCACTCGATTAACCTATACCTGCATCACAACTGTTACCATGGCCGAGCGTCGTATCATGCCAAGAGAAAGGAGTCAGGGCGATAAATTCGGAAACAAAGCCTTATCGATATCAAGGCATATCAGTGGATCTAAAAACCCATCAACAACGCCAGCCCATATATGCATGTATGCGCAGAACCAATGCAAAGTGTACAATCCATCGTGTCTGAATTTCCAGCTCCCAGCATTCCTCAGACTTCATTTCCGACTTATCCGCTGCGTTTATCCACATCCATCCTACCAGGTGATGACTTGTCTTGATCCCATTCGACAAAGCTCGCCTTGACGGCTTCTTGCTGCTGCTTGACGGTGCGGCGGAACCGATCATCCAGTTCCCGCAGCTCCTGCACAATCAGTTCGAATTGCATCTCGGCATTCCTATTTCGTCTTAGTAAAGTATGCTCCCGTCTTATTGGAATGCAACTTACGCTTCTTTTTGCTTGCACACGCCATCCATTGCCGACATACCAACTTGGACGGTCGGTCACCGTTTTGGCCCATCCAGATATCAATCTTGCTTTGGAGACCCGAAGATTTGTGAAAGTTTTTCATTAGTTGGATCTGAGGAGCGAATCGATTATATAGGAGCCCCATGCGGGCGGCTCTTGGCTTCCGGAGGGTTTACAGCGAGCTGTGCACGGAGGTCTGGACCACGTTCTAGACCAGGATCAATGAGATCATGCAAGTACACATAAAGAGCTAGAACATTAACCTTTCGCCCGTCCCTGTCACGTGAAGCTCGGAGATTAGATGGTCCTAGATAAAGTCACATCGATCGTGGATGCAGGTTGTCAAAGTGCGCTTATATCCTCAAGGAATTCGATACTCTCAATTTATTATGCTTCACCAACGAGCAAGCCTGCAATTTCCTTTTTTTTTCATGCTCTTTTTTTAATGCATTGTCTCTTCATTTTACCTTGATTTTAAAACGCTATGATGCACTCAGCTGACTAGACAGATGGACTAACGTGGCTGAGTGACTACCCAACCGGAGCAAAAGCACCGCTGATCACTACATGCGGAGAGCCGACCGTTGAGGTTTAAAGTTACCTCCGCAGCCCATGACGAATCCGGCGGTAAGAGTTCTCAACGGTCCCAAATTCAGCAAAACGCATCAGAGTCAGACAGCTTTGGCGCGTTTCAGGTGGCTGAACCAAGAAACACTTGAGGTCCTTTTGAGGGGCCATTGCTAAGCCACTATTGGCAAAATCAACAGCCACAAATTGCTTCTGACTCCGATTAGTGGTCCCCCTTAGGGTAGCGGTGTCTTTGGATTTTCCATTAAAACGGGCTCGATGGCTGGTGGGAAATTTACCAAAGACATCTCGCGAAACAATCAAAAAGAAGTAACCTCTAGTCGATCATCCGAAGTATAAACCTGTTTTTAATATGTAAAGATGTGTCTGTCAGATAAACTGCGAACACGGGTTCCATGTGGTCGTATGCCTCTCTGCTATTTACACACTGTCTGCAAAAGCAAGATTGGTCATTTGACCGAGAAACAAATATTATCCCGCCAACGGCCCTCCCATATCTTGCATGTTGGACTGCAACTATAAAAAGTCAATGTTAGAGATTACTCCAAGATTTTCTGTTTTTTTTTTTTTTTTTGCAAGTTCAGCTTCTGCTGTTTGTGTTTGTTTCCTGGTCCAGGGTGGTCTGATATCCTTCGGTCCTGATTGGATAGCCTTCGCCATATTTGCATACAGTTGCATAGGATTAATGTCAGTATTTATATAGGGTACTATATGCTCGATCCCTCATTTGGACCTATATTTTACAAAATCATTTTTACTGGGATGTGCTCTCAAAGCTAGATGCCCACCGGGACCAGAGTGAGACCGAGGACAACAGGAGTATCTTTTTGTAGATGTACACCTATTTTCATTTAATTAAATGAATCTCTGAATTTAATCTGCAAATATGTCTCTGTTGGCATTATAAACAACAACTAAAAATCGCTGAAGTAACATGCAGACAGTGGGTTTGCGTCTTTGTGCCGCGCTCTTGTATTGGAGGGAATTTCTCACCATGAGAAATGGATGAGACAAGCCTATCACATCAGACATGAGCATGGTCAACCGAAATGGCTGATGCACTCGGACAAATAGGATACGCCGCAACGAGATCTAGTGAATAATGTCTTCTGGGTCGGCGAAATGGAGAAAATCGGCCATTCCTGACCCCAATGTCTCATGCGAGCAAAGGGCAATGAACCGTTGTACATCATTTCTAATTAATTGTTTCAATGACCGAACTATGTTGCTCCAGTGACACATCGTTGCTGTGTCGGGCTGGAACAACGGGATTGATGTCGCAGCTGTGGCGCTGTGGTTGGTTGTTAGTGTGGACCAAGTGGCAGCCAGCAAATTCTTGCTTTCTTTACACTTCGCTATACACATGGTACTTCCTGGGAAAAAATTCCGACTTGTCCTTGGCCAAAGTTTGATTTTTTTTTTATCTTTACCCTGGACTGACTATGCCGTGTGCGAGCGTGTGAAACGGTAAAGCGGCCGGAACTACCGGCCTGGAACGGGGCCAGGGGAAAAGACGGTGTTGAAAATGGGCTAGAGCAGGCCCGCCCTCCAGGCTCCAGGCTCCCTCCCAGCCCCTAAAAGATCCTGCTCGGGGGCGTTACGCGGATTAGTCATTAGATTGAGTTAGGCGATGGCGATGGCGGCGATCGGTGAGCCCCCGCCATTTCTCGATTGTTTGAATGAGCCATGGCACTCAGTGAACAGCAAAGCATCATAGAAGATAGTTGTCCTAGGCCCCTTGCTATCTACTTCCCACTCCAGCATTCACCGTAACGAATGAGCGAAGCAAGCATAACGAACGTGCACCATCGTCCGCCTCGCCGAGCCAAGGCGCCCCACAGCGAGTCACAATGGGAGTGGCGGTGAGCGGGTCGGTCTTTGACAGCACCCATTTATGCGACAACACATTTACTGCTGTCTCCATTGGTTCTCCATTGGTGCTGAGGTGGCCACGTGACGTCGTCAAACACAAGATCGCTGACCAGCCCAATCTCTACCTGACGCGACTCTGCGCGAATCAACGCTGGTCGAGTGAAGGACAAAGACCGCCAGGGCTGTCCCAAGACACCAGTGGACGTTTTCCTCCTTTCCCCTGCAGTCCAGCGAACGGAGCGGCCCAACACGCCTGGCTGTTTTGGGTACGGGCTCCGTCTTCCCCTCAAAGTCCTGCCCCTCCACCCATCCTCTCGCTTTTGTCCCTCGCTCCCAAGCAATCTACCCAAAACACATCACCAACCATGGAAATCTTTACCAAGATTCTGGAGAACAAGAACATAAGGGAGAAAGTTGTGCAGGTGGCTGCTGAGCGCGGGGCGCAGTCGCTGCCCATTGTCCGGACCGTCCAGGCAATCCAGACGATATTTGAGGTGGGCACCAACGTGACCAAGCTCATTACAAATGCGTCTGATGCCGCCGACAAGACGCAGAAGCTCATTCCCGAGTTCCAAAAATTCATCCCCGAGGTCCAGGTCCTGGCCCAGTCACTCTGCGACAATGCAAAAGTCATCGGCTACTTCAGCACCAGCGCCACCACCATCGGCATCGGCGTCAACATGGTGCAGACCTACCAGGGAATCCAGGCCTTGCAACTTATAGCTGCAAAGCTAGAGGGCATCACCACCCAGCTTGCCGCCCAAACCGCCTTGATGGCCCAGAAGGAATTCCCACAGTACGTCTACGACATGATCGGAGAACGGCTGAACCAGACCCTCGACGACCCCAACTGCGACCACTGGTTCTTCATGTACCACCCAGACAATGACTGGTACCCCAAATTTTACCACCTTCTGGAGAAGCGACCTCTTGGCAAACGATTCTGCGGCTACACCAACCAGATCGACACCATCTTTCTATTTATGCTTGCCGCACGAAGATTGATCGACAAGCAGAACCAGCGGCTCCAGGAGAAAGGAAAGAAGTGGCGACATGTGAGGCTGCACCTTCTCATGCCCGCTTACCAGCCCATTTTGATTGCCGAAGCACTCAAAATCCCAGAGGAAATTGGCGACTTTGTCATGGAAGGCCGCATCAACAGCAACAAGCCTTTCGTTTATCTCAACTTGCCTGAGGACCAAAAGAACTACACTATGGACATTGGCGAGTGGGTCCCACCAAGCCTTGGATGGTGGGACTGGGCCATGTTGAAGCTTGGAGTGAACGAGGACCCACCCTTGTTGAGAGAGCCCAGACTCATCGGCACCCGACAAAAGCAGCTGGAAGACAGCTGTGACGAAGACGGTGAAGAGGAAGACAAGCTAGAGCATGAAATCACCGAGAGCATCATGGCTGACAAGGGAATTGAGGCTGGTGACGAAAAGGCTCTGAGCCGCGTGGGGGCGATATTCGATGCTGATCCGGAAACCGAAAAGTCTCGAAGAAACCATGCCACCCCGGTCCACGAACGCCGACGCATCAGAAAGTCGAGGAACAAGGAAAAGACGAGCGGCAACGAGTCCAGCTCGAGCTCTCATCGCGACCGAAAGTCGAAAAAGTCAAGCCGAGTCTGAGACGACCAACGAATAACAAGGTCAACGATTACGAATAAACAAGATACAGCACGAATTTCAGCAACCCACATGTTTGGTGGGTCAGATTTAAGAATGATTGATACCTCTTTTTACCATTTTATAACTTTAAACATCATATGAAAGCGTTCATCTCTGCATAAATAGATAGTTGCACTGGGATTTTTGGTTACCACTATACAATGAATTTCTTTACTCTCACTCTTTACCATTGCCCTGTGAAATACGCATGTAGAATCTGTTTGCCAAACGAGTGCCGACCAATAGGGGGTTAAGATGATATCATGATTGGGCACGCATTGAGGTCTCTCGCAGGTGATTTGGGCATCCAACTGTAGCCTTTGCCTACCACGTATCATGTGGTGTCGGTAACAGAGTAGAGCATGGTGGACTATAAAAACTCGAGTTTGGATTTATCCCGCCTGACTGAGAAACGGAAAGCGTGCCCAGCATACTTGTGTGTCTTCAAATGCGCCGTTCACTCGCTCCGTGGTCCAGCTGCGCAGCTCCATCTATGATCCGGGGGTAGTCGTAATCGTCAATGCGAAAAGACCAATTTGGAATAGAGCCACATAAGTGAGCCTGAAGTGGATAAACTACAACAAAATGGGATTTTGTACATCTGGTACCCGCCGGGCTCGATTGAAATGTGTGACCATAGGCTAGTCCATCTAGCTGTCAATGGCGGTCTCAAGGCTAAGCTTGCTGCTGATTTATGGAGTAACCGAGAACTAATCACCGATGCCGAAAGAAAGCGAGGATGTCGGGTCGCTAAACAGTTTCGTGCGGGATTTGAGCACTATTCCTGGAGGCGCAGAGGTGTTGGTGTAACCCTGAAGTGATTTCCGAGGGAAGCGAGACATCAAGTTAGCGGGTCCCTAGTTCAACAGCTAAGCGATGGCAAATGCAAATGCATTAAATTCATGTTGCCTAACCATTAACGTTTCGCTCTATGGATTGTACCATGGGGAATTATGCAGGGACGGCGCCCGTGTTATCAAGCGCGGCTTTTTGGGCAAACTGATTCACGAACAATGCCACATGTGTCAAATTTGAAGCATTTTCATCGGGTTTCGGACTCCTCGAAATTACCTTTATCCGGGGTGTTACGCGCCTTCACTCATTTCTTACTGCTGCTTGTTGGCTGTGAATGGCTGGTTGTGGGGATAGCTTCAGGTGGGGGATACGAATACGGGCTGAACCCGAACACGGGGTCGCTCGGAGTTCAGTGATGAGGAAGCTAATTGCTGGGCAAACGTCCGCATGCAGAAGATCTGGATGTTTAATCGGCTATAACGCGTTCTGATTGGCTCCCCGACAAACGAAAAATCGCTAAATAATACGTATGCTGCCCTCTGCGCGCGCTGAAACAGGCAGGAATTGGAGAGAATAATCCAAACGGCTTGGCGTGGGAACGAATCAATGTTTAGGGGAACGGGATTTCCTGTATTCGTATCCGCTGCAGGTTCGAGAGGTCTCTGAAATGTGTTTAAATACTGCCCTCTACCTCTTCATGGCTTCTCTTTGCCAGGCTCACAGTTCGGCAACACTTAGGTTCTCGGAGAACAAGCTCGAGAGGCCGCCGCAATGTTCATGTTATACTTTTCCATCTACACCCTCGGGTCATTCTTCGCGTTGGTCATTTTGAACCTTTTCCTCCAAAGATTCCTTCGCAAACCAAATGACCCCCCCGTCGTGTTCCATTGGCTGCCATTCATTGGCAATGCTCTGTCATATGGTCGCGACCCGTACTCCTTTTTCCTTCGGTGTCGAGAACAAGTATTTCCTCTCAAATATCTCAGTACATTCCCAGTTCTGCTAAAAATTATTAACTACAGTACGGCGAAGTCTTCACCTTTGTCCTCTTCGGCCGAAAGATAACTTGCTGCTTGGGCGTCCAAGGGAGCGACTTTGTTCTAAACAGCCGACATCAAGATGCGAACGCCGAAGAGATATATGCTCCATTAACAACACCTGTTTTCGGGAGCGATGTCGTATATGATTGTCCCAACTGGAAGTTGATGGAGCAAAAGAAGTTTGTCAAGTTTGGGCTCACCCAGAGGGCACTCGAGTCGCACGTGCAAAAGATTGAAGGGGAGGTCATCGACTACATCAATTCGGCACCTTGCTTCAATGGTCGGTCTGGCGTTGTCGACATTTCCACTGCAATGGCCGAGATTACTATCTTCACGGCGGCCAGGGCTTTGCAGGGTGACGAAGTGAGGAGCAAACTTACTGCGGAGTTTGCATCCCTGTATCATGACTTGGACATGGGCCTTACTCTACTCAACTTTCTCTTTCCTTGGGCTCCCTTGCCTCACAACCGTCGCCGAGATGCTGCACACGCAAAGATGCGAGCCATTTACATGGATATCATCAATAAGCGTCGCGAAAGTGGCGCAGACTTGGAAGAAGGATCCGACATGATTTGGAATTTGATGCGCTGCAAGTACAAGAATGGACAGCCTGTTCCCGACAAGGAAGTTGCCCACATGATGATCACTCTTCTCATGGCTGGACAGCACACTTCATCATCGGCCAGTACCTGGATTATGCTTCATCTTGCATCTCGACCAGACATTACTGAGGAGCTCTACCAGGAACAGCGTGACAATCTGATCATCAACGGAGTTTTGCCACCGCTTCAGTATACCGATCTGGACAAACTTCCTCTGCTACAGAACGTGGTAAAAGAAACCCTGCGCGTTCATTCTTCCATTCATTCAATCCTGCGCAAGGTCAAGAACCCCATGAACATACCCGGGACGTCATACATCGCCACCCCAGGAACCGCTCTCCTCGCAGCCCCGATTTACACGGCCCTCAGCGACGAATACTTTGTCAACGCAAAGACTTGGGATCCTCACCGATGGGATGAGAAGAACTTTGAAGACGTGGCGGGCGGCGAGACCATTGATTATGGATATGGCGTCGTCTCCAAGGGCACCAAGAGTCCCTACCTTCCCTTTGGTGCCGGTCGACATCGTTGCATTGGAGAGAAATTTGCTTACGTCAATCTGGGAACCATCATTGCCACGATGGTGCGAGACTTCAAGGTCAGCACGATGGATGGTAAGCCCGGAGTTCCTGCTACGGACTACACTTCGCTGTTTTCTCGGCCTTCTCAGCCATCTTTTATCCGATGGGAAAGAAGAAATGCGCGGAAGACCGATGGTGTTGCATGAACTTGACTGAGAGATGAAAAAGTCTCGACATGTGAAATCATGTCAGATGGATCCCTGTGCTGAATAATTGTTCGGTCTAAATTTGTACATGTAATGGCCTGATAGATTATGCCTGATAAAAGCTTCCATAGGGAAAACTAAGCTGATAAGTTTCTCATTTGGTACCAACTATTGTCCAGTTGTCCTCTCTTGAAGCTCCACCGGCGTTCCCTCATGGCCTCATGGCAACCACGGGCTCAATTAAACTTTAGCGTTTGATTTCATCAATCGTCGAACTTGCAGATGTAGACGACGGCCACACACCGATAACAACTGGAGGCTCCACAGGCTTCCCGCTCTCTAGGGTCGAGGTAGGCACCCGTAGCGCTGAACGGGTTTGTTAGTGCCAAAGTTAGTTGACAGTCAGGTCATGGGCTTTGAAAGGACCCACAGTTACTGAGCAAGATGACTTGTCAAAATAACTTCATCAAACTTTCGAACTGTTGTTGGCTAGTATCGATGCATCTGGCGGTTTCTTTGGATAAGATAAGCCTGCTTGGACCAGCGTAAGCAGTTATTGGCACTGGGTCGGTGAGGTTCCGCGAACACCGAAGGCCGCGGAACCACGGTACGTGGCAAAATGACGACACTAGCTGACTCGGTGAGCTGTCCCACTTATACATTCCACTTTTTTTGATTGCGGTTTTGCTCTGTTTTCGAGGCAAGCAGCCGCCTCTAGTGGGAGAGGCTTGATGCTTCCATCATGCAAATAGTCGTTGGCCTTGCACTGTCCATTTCAGCTGATGGAACATAACATTTCTGCCATTGATGTCACCCTCTACGGCGATTTAAAGCTGGATGCTCTTCCCGACCAGAGCAACCGAACTTTGAGTGGCGAAAAAGCACAAGTGCCAATCCGATGATCGGGCACCCATCCTGGCAACAGAAGAGCGGGTTCTGGAATGAAACAGCGGGTCGAGAGAGCCTTGTTGCGGATAAACGAATGAATGCATCGCCCCATTCAATAATCATTGACATAAACCCCTGTGATGCCCTCGGACCACGTCCCATTTAGAACTTGCTCTTTCGGGTTTTCTTGGCGCCCGCACCAATACCGGCTTACTGGACGACGCTGATCCTATTGCATAACAGCGCAATCGCGCAGGAACGGAGATAAACACTATGAAGCATACGCACCGTAAGGTCCGAAGCGGCTGCCTCGTTTGCCGCCGACGGCGTATCAAGTGCGATGAGTTGAGGCCCGAATGGTACGTTTGCCGCCATTCGAATCGGTCGTTATGCAGGCTGACGTCGTGTCGACAATAGCACACAATGTCTTCGGCTGCACGCCACCCGCGGAGAACCCATTAACTGCGCTTATGAATCGCCAAAAGCGGTAGTTCAGCCCAATATCCCCCTACCCTGGGATCCTATCGCGGTCACGCAATATGGGTGGATGGGACCGACGACCAAAATAGAAAGGCAGCTGCTGCATCATCTTTGTACTGTCCGAAGAGATTTCGATATTGTCCAAAGAGAAGGTCTGGCAGCTGGTGTGAGCCAATTTTCAAGGTACGCAAGGCCTTGGTTTGTTTGCAAGGCAGTAACCTAACGTAGATAGATATTTTGCCATGGCTGAGAACGTTGACTATCTTCGGCATTGCTTTTATGCATTCGGAGCCGGCCACTTGCGCACTCTGACGCAATCAACGAACATGGCAGCTGTGGAGTACCACTACCGCGGGCTTGCTATTCAAGGAATGATTGCCACATTAAGTGGAAATAGAACGGCTAGCGAGATGAAGGCCCTTTTGGGGGCCACAACGATATTGGCGTGGTACGCCCGAGAACCGTCCGTATGGCCCAGTCATACTTTATCTAGAGAGACTAACCTAATCTTAGGCGGGAGTATGGAGCGTTTCTGAAAGGCATCTCCGCTGTAAGCTCCAATCCCCCGCACTTTTCATTGTTATAAACAGACTAACCATTTCACTAGCTGATGCCCCGCGAGGACCACAAGCACCAAACGCAAAGCATAGCGTGTGATGAAAGTGCCTTGATACCTTCCCCAATTCAAAATAAGACTGAGGTTCTGCAATTGGTGACTGAATCTGTTCAGGCATTCTCCAAGTGCAAGCTAGATCGGGATCTCAGGAACGCCTCTCAAGAGATTCTCAACTTTGTCTACAACATTCAGAAATTCCCCTGGTCTGGCACTGCCCTCGACGAGCAATATTCGACCATGTTCCCACTTCGAAATTGGGTGCGCTGGGTTCCCAATGCACCTGAGCGCATGGCGTCTAACGACTTTCAGCTGCTGTTGCTGGTAGCCAATTACGAAACTGTGCTGCTGGCAATGGGGCTGCTGTTGCCCGCGATAAACACTCCCCTGGCGCTCCATGAGAGATACCAGTGCAACACTAGACTTAGACAGTCAATTTCTGGCCATTACGATTCTGAAGATGAAGCTCTTGGTAGGGCAGTTGCGAAATGGCAGGCCGCCTCGGATGCTTGTATGCAACTCTACGCCGACACATGGCCAGTTGAATGGTCGGGGTTGGATTCGACATTTAGCTCTAAAATGATTCTTCAATGATGATTTGATGGCTTAGATATGTAGTCTTGATTGAGAATACCCACACTTGCAGTGTTTTTCACGCTCGCGGGTGTCGCCACCTTTATGATTTACTGTGCCGTGTGGAAATGCGTTATCCAGCACATGACGAAACAACCAAGAACTAATTGAAGAGAGGGTGCTCTTGAACAAGGCCGTTCCGCCGACTTCGCAGAGATGGGATCGCCTCGTCTATCACATTACAAAGCGGGCGTTGAACTTTGTTTTTTTTTCCGCGATCCGTGCCAAATGACGTCGACACGGATGCGACCGACGCCGGAGCGGCACCGAGACGTGGAGCCCATCTCGTTCATGCACCCGGGTGGATACCGCAATACTGGGCCTTGCGCGGTCCACATGAGCGGCTCGTCACGTTGAGATCCTATTTAAACGGGACGAAAGATGGGCAATAATTCTCGGTGTGATAACCACTCTCAACAATTCCAATCATGGCTCCAGCACATCAAAAATCCCTCGTCGTCCTCGACACTGGCCTCGGCCGACCTGTTACTGGCAAGTCCCTGCAGGAGATCTATTCCCAGGGACAGGTCCTCCGAGTTCCACTGGACCAGTCGCCGAGTGTTATCTCCTCAGACACTCGCCATGTCAGCCTTCCCGATGGTGTGGCATACAGTGCAAAGCACCAAAGGCTCTATTTCACCAACATGGGCTCGTTCAACAAGAATGATGGAAGCGTGTACTCCATGGCCCTTGATGGGTCGGACGCCAAGGTCATCGTGCCCGAGGGCAAAGTGCACACCCCAAAGCAGCTGGTCATTGACTCTCTCCATGAAAAGTTATATTTCTGCGATCGAGAGGGCATGCGCGTGCTTCGATGCAACCTAGATGGGTCAGAATTCGAGGTTTTGATCCAGAACGGAGATCTAAACGACCCCAACGAAGCTCGCGACGTCCTCAGATGGTGCGTCGGTATTGCCGTGTCGCCTAAGAAGGGCCTATTTTACTGGACCCAGAAAGGTCCAGCCAAGGGTGGCCAAGGAAGAATCTTCTGTGCCCCCATGGAATCCAGCGGCCCCCGAGAGCCCATTTGCGTCATTGATCGCCTGCCAGAGCCCATCGATCTTTCCATGCACGAGGCATCCAACACAATCTACTGGACCGACCGCGGAGAAGTGCCGTTCGGCAACAGCTTGAACAGGTTGGCCCTGGACAGCTCGGGCACTCAGCCCGCTGTCGTGACACCTGATCCCATCACTGGTCTGCGTTATGAGCTTCTGACAAAGAACTTTGACGAAGCCATCGGCCTTGAATACGATGAAGAAGAATCTGTGTGGTACGTGGCAGATCTTGGTGGCACGGTTTGGAAGGTAGATGCAAAGGATTGGAGCATCAGACAGGTATATCAGGACAAGGAGCGGGCGTTTACTGGACTTGCGATCATTCATTGATAGATAGAGCATATTAGGGCGTTATATTGTAATAATAGATATAGACATTAGAGGGAATTTGGTTCATAGATTAGACACATCAAATAGAAGCAGATGAAATCATGACAAGTTTTTTCGGCGATAAATCGGAGTCTTGATGAGCAACCTTCGCCACTAACTAAGGGTTTAGGCAAGACATTGGCACGGTAGTTCGGACGACCTTCGGTCTTCTCGTACCGGATGATCGCCATTTACCCGAGTCCTGTCATTCTGAGGCTAAGTTCACTAGGCCAAAGCGTAAAATATTGGTGTTATTTATCTTGGTCATAGCTATTTACTGACCTTGTTTTCCACTCATCAAATTTATTAGCAAGCACCAAAAACACTGCAACTCAAAGATTGTAATTTGAACGATTTTGCACATTTCTATTCTATAATCTATAATCTATCCCAACCGCATTTTAATGATACAAGATGTTATTTTTTTAGTTCAAATTCCCGCTCATTTAGTTACTTGACACCCAGGTAGCATCGGCCTTGTCACAGTAAGGAACTGGTCCACGAGCCCAGTAGGGGTTCGCCGCCGCGTTCTCGTACTTGAGAATGGGAGCGAGGATGGAGTGGTTCTCGCCCCAAGGACCGTTGGTGAAGTTGACTCTGTACTGATCCCTTGACAGAATGTCTGACTTGCTCTTCCAGGCTGCCATGAGCAGGTGGAGAAGGTCGATGACGTGAAGGTCAGGTGTCATCTTGCCAAACTGATATCGGTCCTGGATCTTCTGGACGGTCTCAGTGGGGTACAGGCCAAACTCCTGCTCCAGCTGAATGGCGTCGACAGCAGTGAGGGCAACGTTGGCGTGGTAAGATCCACCGTACTGAGCACGGTCGCGGAGAGCCATCATGACAGAAACAGCACCAACAGCGCCAGACAACATGTCTGCGATAGGGAGCGAGGGCAGGACACTGACACCCTCCTCGTATCCGTAAGCCTTGCCGCAGACGTAGGAGCATCCGGAAGCAGCGTCGGCAATCTGCTGGAAGCCAGGTCGCTCGGCGTAGTAGCCATCAGGTCCGTAGCAGTTCAGGTCAATGTAGACAATGCCCTTGCCGCGCTTGTTGGCCTTGGCCAAGACATCGCTGAGGCCAAAACCCTTTCGCTCCAATGATCCGAGGCGGAATCCCTGGATGACGACATCGGCGTCCTCAATCAGCTTGTTGAGTCGCTCCCTGTCGGACTCCACAGTAAGATCAATCACGACGGACTGCTGGTCGGCCGTCATGGACACGCTAAGCATCTGGAGGTTGGGCAGCTTGGGGCTCTGCACGCTGATGACCTCAGCACCCAGGGATGCAAGAGCCGCACCCATGGCGGGTCCGGCAATGACCCTGGTCAGCTCCACGATCTTGATGCCGGCCAATGGTCGCTTGTCCTCGAGGACGGGGAAGGGGACTGGGGGCAGATCTGGGGTATCCTTTCGAGCCTTGTAGTTGAACAACGGGTGGGCGCGGAGAGATTTGCCCATAGCCGTCTCACGCCACTTGGCAGGCGTGTAGCAGGTCTGTCCGCAGAATCCATTCTCAAGGTTCTTCTGGTCCAGCTCAGCTGCCGAGTACTTGGAGATCTCAGCCTTGATAATCTCGTAGGCTTCGTCTCTGGAGGAAGTGGGGAGCATCGCGTCAAGGCCATAGGTCTTGAGGAATCCCACAGGGTCCAGGTTGGAGAGAACCTGGTAGTAAACGTGCTCATCCTTGGTAGGGTAGATGGCCCATGACCGGAAGTGCATGTCGTTCTTGCTGATAACGCCCTTGTCGACATCGACGCCGGCCTTGAGGATGGTGCCGTCCTTCTGGATCTCGGCCAGGCCCTTGCCGTCGATCTCGACCAAAGCGGCGGTAGCGGGGTACAGTCCGGAGTGGTCAACATCAATATCGATCTTGCCAGTCTCGATACCCTTGAGGGCGTTGATCTCCTTTCCGACAATTCCCATCATAGCATGGCAGACAGCAGACTGGGAGGCATTAGCATGTAGGTTAACTTGTCGTCGGCGGGGGGTCTTACCAGAGCCTGGGCCTTGATGGGGCCGGGAATAATGGGCAGATCATCGCCGTGGAAGACGACTTGATCAAGAACAGCAGGGTCCTTTGTGAAACCGGGGGTTGCCTCGGCGAGGTACTTGAGAATGCGGCGACAATCTTCAGGAAGGGGAATGAATTCGTTGTCGGCAAAAGTGCCGGGGCCGTAAACGTCTGGGGTAGTGGTGTGGCTGGACATAATTATTGTTGGTAGAGTTAAGGGAATAGAAGATTAGATGGAAGTAATTAAGAGTGTGGATTGGATATTCTGTTCTCTGTCTGGGAAGGCTTCACGATATATATACACAGATGGGAAAGCATTCAAATCTCTGATTTCGGCGTTACCGTCGGACGTTTACAAAGCGAGTCCACCGACACACGTCAGTAAGGCATTTGCCGAAAGCCGAAATGCAGGCATCACGAGTCGCATTGATGAGCGTGCGGCTCTAGTCGGATCCGAAATCGCCTTCCCCATGCCGCCTTTGCGGTCTCTCCCCTGCATCTCCATGAAGTTGCAATGGCGATGGCCGGGGCGGTGACGTCGAGCTGCATGAACGAGGCCGTACCCACTGAAGACCCACTGAAGGCCAATTATTCCACTGTGGAGACTTGGCAATGCCGAGGTGGGTCCCCGTGACGTCCAGTGCCGGCTCCGGTCTACCCACGGCGCCGAAAAAGTATTAAAGGTCTGGCCGTCAGGCCGGGATAAATCTGACATCAGACATCTTACTATCATTTTTTACACCTCAAAGAAACAATGGAAGTCAGCGACATCAAAACTGTGGGCATTGTTGGCACAGGAATCATCGGCGCTTCCTGGGCCGCCCTGTACCTCGCGCATGGTCTCAAGGTCCTTGTAGCCGATCCCGCGCCAGATGCAGAGAAGAAGCTCGCCGATTACCTGCAGTCGGTTTGGCCAACTGTCAAGGAACTCGGAAGCACCGAGGATGCATCCATGAACAACTACACCTTTGTGGGAACCAGCCTCAAAGGTCACTACCATGAAGTCGACTTCATTCAAGAGGTATGCGTTTTTGGCCTGATGGCTAAAATCACGCCACTAATGTTTGTATAGAATGCACCTGAAAGAGTCGGCCTCAAGACCGACTTGATCGCTGAAATCGACGCTGAGACACCACCGGACGTGATTATCGCCTCGTCGTCCTCTGGTATTCCAAGCTCCAAGTTCGTTGGAAAGTGCACCAAAAACCCGGGCCGTGTTCTCATTTGCCACCCATTCAACCCACCACATCTCATGCCTCTCGTGGAGGTCGTACCGCATCCGGAAACAAGCTCTACCGCCATTGACACTGCCATGGCATTTTACAAGTCCCTCGGGAAAAACACCGTGCTCATCCACAAAGAGGTCCCAGGGTTCTGCGCCAATCGCCTGCAGGCAGCACTCTTCATTGAAGCCTACAGCTTGGTTAGCCGGGGAATCGTATCAGCTGAAGATCTTGGTAAGTGCTAGCGCTCTAAGTTTATGAACCTTCCGCTAACATTGTCAGATACTTGCATGACCAGCAGTCTCGGCCCTCGATGGGCAATCAACGGCCCGCTCACCTCCAATGCCATGGGTGCAGGTGGCGGCAGCAGTGGCTTCAGAAGATTCATTGAGCATCTCGGTCCTGCTTGTCGTGAATGGATCGAGGATATGAAGGCTCATCCCTTCGAGTGGAGCCCCGAAGAGACAGAAGCTCTGACCGCCAGTGTAGATGCTGAGTTGGAAGGAAAGGACTCTGAGGCTATGGAGAAGGATCGTGACAGTTTTCTCGTCGACGTTATCAAGCTGCAGAAGGTACGTCAATAAGAATGGGTAAGGAAATGTTATGAAGGGGAGTAGGAAAGCATGCCAAGTTCGGGGACTAGACTGTACTACCAGATATGTATAATGAGAAATGAAACTTTTTAATTCGATCAACAATCAGATCTATCTACTTGTTTACTTTCCACCAGACAAGGGAGGGAAATCCGGGCTGAGGGTGTTGCAAAGTTTCATTTCCCTCCCCTGGCTTGAGCAGATGAACCCAAAAGTCATCAAATGGCTTCCTTAGCGAATGGCTTCTAGTCTCAAGTTTTGATAGTTATGTAACCTGGCTACCGTATGATTTGGTTACCTTTTCCCTACCTCGCTTTCGGTTTCAACCATCTGAAAGAGTGCAGCAAAGTTTGCACAAAGCGGTGTACTCTATCTTTTAGTTCTCTAACAAGCCGCGCAACAAATTCTCAAACATGAGATTTTGTGGGAAAAAAAAAAAAAAAAAAAAACCAGCTTACAACTACAGCCTAAAAGCACTCTGCGCCTGCTGGTTGCGCATGGCTTTCCCTCAATTCAGCACACGCGCGGCGATGGGGATGCCAAGACTCAGGCTTCAATAAACCCCTCTAACCGAGGCCCGCCCAACCAAACTTCCCCTCGCGACAGCATGATCCGAATCAACTCAACATGCCAATCGCAACTGACCGATCTTCTCCTCAATTCCCAATCCCCGCAACCCCATATTACAACTTTATCCGTTAAGCTTGGTTGAACCCTGCTAGACTTGGTGCACCAATCCGCGGAGAAAAGCGTGGTCGCCAAGACTTGTTTAGCCTAAACGTTTCACCAGCAGAACTTTGTACTCCATTACAAGCTCAATACAACTCTTTGATGTAATTTGTGGTTAAATGCGGTGCTTGTGACTTTAATTTGAGCGAAATTCCACGACATAAATTTCCCACTGGACAGGTCGTCGTTATTCTGTATCCTCGGTTTTGCAGAGTCGAGAAAATCCACCATGCTGTTCATGTTCGTTTGGATGCTCGCCATTGGCGCAGTTGTCGCCGAAAATGGAATTGAAGGCTGGCTTCGATACGCTTCAGTGTCTGACGATGTCGATGTTAACCTGAAGTCGCTCCCAAAAAAGATCCTTGTCTTCAACGCAACCGATAACGGACCACTGGAAACCGCAGCCTCTGAGGTCAAAAAGGGTTTTGAGAGTATACTTGAAACTGAGATTACAATTGAAGTGGGCGAGGACTGTGGATCTTCGGACGCCATTGTCATTGCCACTGCCGACTCTTTCCAATCAGCTTGCAGGAAAGCTCCCTCGCAACTCGATCTTGAAGAAGATGGCTTCTGGCTGAAGACTTCAAAAAGCTCGGTTCAGATTCTTGGTCAAAATGAGCGGGGTGCACTTTATGGCGCCTTCGAGTACCTGTCTATGCTTGGACAGGGAAACTTCTCACGGGTTGCTTACACGACAAACCCGAGTGCGCCAATCAGGTGGTCCAACCAATGGGACAACCTAAATGCCAGCGGCTCGCACGGCAGTATTGAGAGAGGTTACGGTGGTCCTTCCATATTCTTTGATGGGTTTGGACATGTCAAGGAAGATCTTTCTCGAGTACCACTGTTCGGTCGTCTTCTGGCATCTATCCGCGTTAACGGCATTATCATCAATAATGTCAACGCGGACCCTTTGCTGTTCACAGATGAGAATATGAAAGGATTGACCAAAATTGCTGATCTCCTCCGACCTTGGGGTGTTCGGGTGGGCATTTCTGTGAATTTTGCTAGTCCACAGCTCCTTGGAGATCTCGATACCTTCGACCCGCTTGAGGAATCTGTCATATCGTGGTGGACAGAATTGGCCGACAAGATCTACAAAAATATCCCAGACTTTGCGGGATACCTCATCAAAGCCAACTCCGAGGGTCAACCTGGTCCGCTCACCTACAACCGTACCCTCTCTGAAGGAGCCAACATGTTTGCCAAGACGATTGAACATTACGGTGGTGTTGTCATGTTTCGCGCTTTTGTCTACGACAAACTCGACTGGACTGACTGGCATGCTGATCGCGCTAACGCTGCCGTCGAGTTCATCAAGCACCTAGACGGCACTTTTGATGATAATGTGATTGTGCAGATCAAATACGGCCCTATTGATTTCCAAGTCAGAGAGCCAGCATCTCCGCTATTTGCAAATCTTCGCGAGACTCCCGTGGCTATTGAGCTGCAGATTACTCAAGAGTACCTCGGCCAGCAATGTCATTTAGTGTATCTGCCCCCGCTCTGGCGTACCATCCTTGACTTTGACATGCGCGTGGATGGCAAAGAGTCCCGCGTCCGCGACATTGTTTCAGGCAAAGTTTTTGGCAAGAAGCTCGGTGGCTATGCTGGCGTTACCAACGTGGGCACAAATACGACCTGGCTCGGAAGTCATCTTTCCATGTCCAACTTGTACGCGTATGGAAGGCTGGCCTGGGACCCAACCCAAGACCCGCAGGCGATTCTGGAAGATTGGACTCGACTGACATTTGGATTGGACATTGATGTTCGGAAAGCCATCACATACATGTCGATGAAATCTTGGCCAGCGTACGAGAACTACAGCGGTAACCTCGGAATTCAAACCCTGACCGACATTCTCTACACGCATTATGGGCCGAACCCAGCCAGTCAAGATGATAACGGCTGGGGCCAGTGGACAAGAGTTGACCGCAATGGAATCGGCATGGATCGAACTGTCTGGAACGGCACGGGCAATGCTGGCCAATATCCTGAAGAAGTCGCTGCCAAGTATGAGCGGCCCGAGACAACCCCCGATGACTTAATGCTTTGGTTCCACCATGTGTCATATACTTTCAAGCTTCACTCTGGCAAGACTGTTATTCAGCACTTTTATGATGCCCACTATGAGGGAGCCAAGACAGCTCAGACATTTGCTCCTACATGGGAATCAATTCGTGGAAAGATTGATGACGAACGACTCGAGCATGACCTTTACAGGCTGCAGTACCAGGCTGGCCATTCGATTGTCTGGCGCGATGCCGTCAACGAATTCTATCGAAACATCTCCGGTATTCCAGACAAGGCTGGCAGAGTCCGAAACCATCCTTATCGGATCGAGGCCGAAGATATGGAGTTGAATGGATACAAAGTCGTCAACGTGACGCCCACGTTTGCTGCATCCAAATACAAGGCAATTGCAACAAACACCACCGGCACAGCAAAGGCTACTCTCAAATTTCCCACTGGAAAATACAACCTCGCCGTCAACTATTACGATGTAATTGGTGGCAAGGCAAGTTGGAACGTCTACCTGAACAAGAAGCTAGTGGGCAGCTGGAAAGGAAACAGTGAGGAAAAGCTAGGACACTTCTACAGTGATTACCTAGATGGTCATTCCGCAATTCGCATTACGTTTGAGGGAGTGAAAATTACAAAGGGAGATCAGCTGACCATTGAGGGAACCGCGGATGGTATCGAAACTGCCGCGGTAGACTACATTTCGATTCTACCCCCAGGGATCGTAGACTAGATAGAAACTGATGCAAATCTAGCCTATAGTATCAATAAACTCACCAGACTAATTGGAGCCGAATTCCCGCGCCCACTCTGTGAACTTTTGCACTTTTTCCTCTCCCACGAAAGGCGTTACCCTGCTTATGGCCTCGTGCACATCCTCAAATAATGTTGCAGTATCTTTAAGTTGATAGTCAGGGGCCCAGCTCGCCAACACATCGCGTACAACTGCATCAATCTCGTTCCTGGAGTAACCTGCTGTTTTGGAAGCAAAGCCTTCACATATCAGCTGTTTTTCAACAAACATGGGAGTATTTGCTAGGTATAGCTTGAACAGCTCTTCACGTTCGCGCTGATTTGGCAGCGGAACATAAATCCTGCGGGAAAACCGCTTCCTCACCGACCCCTCTAGGAGCCATGGTCGGTTAGTAGTCGCCAACACAATAATTCCCTCGCAATCATAGACGAATCCGTCCATTTGAACCATGAACTCGAGCTTAATCTCTTTGAGGAGGTTCGATCCAACGGGTGTATCATCTTCTTTCACATAGATCGCATCAATCCCATCCAGAAGAATAATAGATGGCTTTTGATCCCTTGCAAGCTGGAAAAGATTTCTCATCGACCTGGGCGAATGTTAAGTTCAATTTCCGGCGGGAAAGTACAGAATGCTTACTCTGCGGGGCTTTCAGGGCCGGACATGACGTCGGCCATGTTGAGGCGAAACAATGATTTGCCAGCCTCGTTCGCGACCGCCTCTACTAAGCGCCTTTTCCCAGTTCCAGCCGGTCCGTAGAGCAAATAGCCTCGAAAGGCCTGGAGATTTCGGTTTCCATGGAATAAATGGGGAAAACGCATCGGCAGTATAATGTCTGATTGGAGCGCGCTTTTGGCAGAGTCCATCCCAATAATGTCATCCCACTCAACATTTGATCTGTAAGCACGGCTAGTACTTGCGGATGGCGTCTCGAGGTTCCCATCCAAACATCTTGTCGATAAGTCGTCCATATGAGTGTAGCCGTTTTCGTGATTTGAGACTTAAGTGCTCACAGTTTCTGCGATGAAATGAATGCTGTTGTGGATCAGATTGGCTACCGAAGTGAAGTTTTCTCAAATCCCTCAGCCTCTTATATAGCATAAACAGATAGAACAAATTTTACGTTGTAAATAGGTGCCTAAGCTACATTCGTGGTGCGTCAAAAAAGGTATCGTGGACGCGTTTTTAGCGCCTATTGTGTAAGACAACTCGCCAGGCACCCACTTGTCGAAAAGCACCTTGGTCCTCACCAGTTGAATTTTCAAATCGAAGAATTATGAATAAACTATCGTCCGAACCCTTGCGGTCAGAGATACCTTGATAACCTTAAGATGGGTCCATCAATGACTCTGACCCTTGTGCGTCAAACTTTATCGGACTCTCAACATAAAAAGAGTTCCGCCAGCTCCGACTCACACGGCACCATACTCTCCCAATTTCCCAATTCTGGTGCGTCACACTGTTATTCGTTGCTCCGAGGAAGAAAAGTACCTCATAGCATCACAACAAAGCAGAATATTCCGCAGCTCAGGCAGGAATCTATCTTGCAAACTTCATCGCACTTATCTCTCACGACACGCCCCAAGTTTGATAATGGCGTCCAAAATCGAGCGTCTCCCGACGGAGATACTTGAACCAATCTTGCTTGATTTGACCATCTCCGACGTTTCTAAGCTCCGACGATGCACTAAATTCTTTCATGAATGCCTGGAGGCCTTCATTTGCCGTCTTCCTTTCGCAAACCACAAACTCATGCGATGGGGATGTGTTGAGGGCGAAAAATGGGCTATTGAAAAGGCCCTCTCGTACGGCGCTGATATCAGCCTTATCGAGGTCCAGAGCCCTACCCTGGTAGGCCCAGAAGGGCCGGTCATTTTCAAAGTTTCCACTCTGTATCTGGCCTTGAGACAACTCAACTATGAAATCTTCCACTTCCTACTCGATTCCGGCGCATGTCTTGATGCAGTGAATGCAGATTACTCGCTAGATCGAAAGTTCCGAAAGCGGTTTTTTCACCCGAAGGGCTATGCTTTTTTGCAACAGTGCATGGATCGAGGCTTCCATGAAAATATCGAACTCTTTAGAGATGGTATAAATAAAGCCCTTGTATCTGCGATAAAACAGGATCTAGGCCTCGAAACCTACCAGGGGTGGTTGGATCTTGGAGCAGACCCCACCGCTCTTATCTCCAGAAGTCACCGACTCGAGTTTCCCGAGTCGGCTCTTTCGCTAGCTATCCTCTCAGGTTCCGTTCCATTAACACGGCTCCTGGTGGCTAAAAAGCCCAACTTCGATATGCGCGTGTCTCTAGAGAAGCCAAAAAGGGGTGTCAAGCCCTCTCCGCCATGGAGAGTGTTGCCTATGCTGGCTGCCGCACGCCGCATGGCGACTCACGGAGAAACGGAGTTTCTGGATATACTCATAGAAGCCGGCGGTGACATCAACTGGCCATGCTTGTCTTTTCTTTACTGCCTCGAGCCACTCAGCCATCAGTCTAAACATGCGTTCATCACCCCCATCATGGTGTATATCTTCTCAACGCGTTTGAATGCTCGAGTTTGGGGCATACATTTCCCTATCTCTCATGGTTTGCTATACTTACTCGATAGAGGCGCAGTCATTCGCGGAGGGTTCTTTTGGTTCGGATTGTGCTGGGAAACTTGGGGCTGCGAAATAGGTTTGCTGAACGACGAGGCCCACCATGCGCTCCAAATCCTCATCCAGAATGGAGGAGCAAAAGGCCATGTGTCCGCTTTTCTCTCGTCAACAGCCACGTTTAACCCCTTCAAACAGTTAGCCGAGCTCTCTCCGGTCGACTCCCAGACCGTCAACGCCCGATGGCGCACTCTCCTTGGTCTCTTGCTCAGAGACGAGAATTTCAACAGTACCCTATCCCAAGAGATCGATGGCCTTCTATACAATTTTTTGAGCTCAATGTTCATAAATCTCAATTGGCCTGATGGCTTTTCCAGCCAATATTCACTCGAAATGATCCGTCAATATTCCAAAGAGTGCAATCTCGTGACGATACAAACGCTTTTAGGGAAAGGCGCCAACATTAATTCGGCGAATAAGACAACGGGCCGCTGCATCCTCGACCATTTCTTCCATGAGAACAAATCCGAATCCTTTTTTTCTTACAAGCCGCTGGAGAGGATTAGTTTCAAAAGACAATGCTCTTTCGCAAATGCACTGATTCGCCTAGGGGCTAACCCCCCAGAGGTATTTCGCAAAGACGAATCCAAACGCAAAGGATATCGCGGCATGTTTTATACCTCCTACGTCAAGGAACAGATAGAGAAAAAAGAGTCCGTTCACAATAAATGGGTTTCCGTATTTCGTGGCGAGCTTCCGGAGGAGGAGAGGTTGCTGTGGAATCCATACGGAGGCCCTCTGATGGATGGCACCTGGAAGCCGTGTCAAGAAGAGGAAGAATCTCCGCGGGTGTTTACTTTGCCCGAATACCTCCAGAGAAAGGAGAGTAAATGAGCCAAAGCTGGGGTTTCGCAGACATTGTGGTCGACGCAAAGGTTGTGGAAGTTCTTGATTTCTTATTCATTCAGAAGTCTTGCTCTAGCTACACAAATGGCGGCATTAGGGATATCAGCTACATTACTAAAAATTGGAGCAGATACAATGACAAGATTGGGGCCTCACGGGATCGCGAGGACGATATCAATTCACAGGCACAGAAGAATTTGTATGCCCTAGACCATTATTTTTATTTCTTTGCCGATCGTACAGCAGCAGTGTTATTATGTCAAATTAAAAAAGCTTTTATACGAAACTCCTCTTCTACTTAGTCCACTCAGTAGCCAACTCGTTAACAAACTTGGACAAATTCTCAATGTGATTCATGAATGGTGAGTGGTCAGCCTTGATTTCCAGCTCTTTCCATTCAACCCCGCTCGTGGACACCATGGCATTTTGAGCCACGAGCGGAATCGCTTGGTCTTCTGTGCACTTGACGTAGGCTCGGCGCCCGTTGAACACCTCGTCCTTCCAGGCGGGAGGGCCGCTTGGGGTCGTGAATGCTGTGAGTGCGTGTTTGTGAAGACCCTGAACCGCCTTTTCGGCCAGTGCTGTATCGGTGCCGTTGTAGAAGATCTTTTCAGGCGTGATAACCCCAGTCACTCCTCCTTTCTACTAATGAGTTAGCAAATCTTGTAACGAAGCTATTTTTAGGTCGACATGCCTCGACCACAGTCCAAGGTGCAAGCTGGCCTCCCGGAACACTGCTTTTTAGCGAGGACCCTTCGTGTCCCACAAAAGCGGCCATAAAAATCAAGCCAATCACGCCTCCCGTCTTGCCGGCCGCGACCCTCTCGGCTTTGCTCAGACCCTTTGCCGAAGCACCGCCGGGGAAACCTCCGTACGAATGCACGATGAGGATGATGTCTTTTCCAGCTTCAATTTCTGGCAGCAACCAGGAATTTCGGATGAACTCGGCGTCAGCAGTGATTGACTGCTCGGCACGATCAACAAAGTTCCAAGTAGACGGCAGCTGGCCCGAAATGGTCACGTAGTCATCCTTTCGAAGCCTCTCGAGGAAGAGCTCGTAGTGACTCCCATCGTGCCAGGCACCCGGAACAAGGACAACTGAAGGCTTTGACATGGCTGTGATAGAAATAGGAGGGGGGTGTAATGTGCGGATTTGTTGAATCACCAACTTGTTGAATCGCCAAGGCCAGCTGTCTCAGCATATATAACCAAGGCTGCGCTCAATTCAATTTTCAATCAGGATTTTAGGCACTTGAATTAAGGGCATATTGAATTAAATTATTAGGCCTTAAATTAAATTAAATTAAATAGATTAAGCTATTTAGGTTACCTAACTAATGCTTTATAGATTAGCCCCCTAGTATTTTAAATATTTAATTACTTTTAAAGTCTTATTAACTAAGCTATACTATTATAGTCCTATTATTAACTTAGCTTAACTAAAAATATACTTATATTTAGCTAATATTAAGGGTATACTAAGGATATTAATTATTATTTAACTTAATATTAGAAAAGTGTTACAAAAAAGCGGCCCGCAGCCCTAGCCGCTGCGGCAAAAGGTCATACTATGCCTCGGTTACCTAAAACACAGCTAGCTAAGCCCTATAGCCCCTGTAAATACAGGGGGCGGGCTGCCTCACAGCAGCCGGGCACTGGGTTCATAACAAAAAGCCTATTATTATTATTGCTAAAAGGCAATTAGATTTTATATTTTTTTAGAAGCCTAACTAAGCTAAAGCTTTACCTTAAGAAAGACTAAATTATTAATATTAGCTAGTTTCTGATAAAACTTATCCCTTAGTAGCTAAGTTATATTATCTTAGTATTTATTATAATTAATAATATTATTTATAGATTATAATTGCCTTATTAATTATATATTTATCTAATTATATAAAAAAAAGCTTTAGAATTATTTAATTATAAGACCTTTTCTTAATAGCTCTATTAAACTAACCTAGTAAGCCCTAATAATAAAATAAAGAATAATAATAGCCTAATAAATTAAAATTTAGTCTAATAATTTCTTATAATAGTTTAATTAGTTAATAGTTAATTAGTAATAAAGATATAAATATTTCTTTATATTAGCCTATAGGTATAATCTCTTAGTTAATTAACTATAATTAAAGGAATTGTTATAGATCCTGGGAGATACCTACTATAGAGGTCACATAATAAGTCTAACCGTATATAAGTAGAATCCTTCCAATAATAGGTAGGAAGGACAAGACATTACATTCTCATACTTTAGACCATAACGGATACTAAACCGTAAGGCATAAGCTTGAACCAACCGTCCGCTGGCTAGTATCAACCTTAGTTGTACTAGGATCTCAAACCCTGTCAGAACCATACCCTATTGTATCCTATATACCTACTGATAATACTAATAGAAGTATAACAGGAATATTAGGATAAGTTATTTATCTTATAATTAAATAAATAGCCTACTAACTAGCTAATATAAAGGTATTATTAAGGCTTATTAATTATAATTAAATTAAGATTATAATTATTATATTATTCTTTAAACTAAGTTATTAATTAAATTAAGCTCTATATTATTTACCTAATATTACTAAGGTAATAAGATTAGAATCTTATTATTTCCTCTTTAAAGAAAAGAAAAAGATTATAGACCTATATTAAGACTTCCTAGTCTTTCTCTATTAATTTCTTTTAAACTAGTAATTATTAGTTTTCTTTTTCTATTGAATTAACCCTAATTTATAACTAAATTATCTTTTAAAAATAAAAAGCTTATTTAATTATATAAAATATTAAATTCTAATATATATTATTATTATTATATAGCTATAGCTTATTATTAACCTTTAATAAATTATTATTATTATTAATAAAGCTAAGTTAAGTTTAACCTATAATTAAAAGCTTTCTTAGTATTAAAGTAACTAGCAAATAAAGATAATAATATTTAATAGCTTAGTAACTAGGCTAACCTTTAATTAATGAATTAAATTAGCTTACTTACTAGGATTTAGCTATATTATATTATTATTATTTAGTATAATTACTTAGGCTTGCTTTAAAGAGTTAAAAAAGGCTTTAATAGTAAGGTTAATAATATAACTCTAATAGTATAATTAAACTATTATAATATTAGTTATTAATAGTAAGCTTAAAAAGAAGTAAAGATAGTTAAAAAAAAGGAAGTTAAAATAGGTATTATTAATTAAGGTATTATCTAAAGTAAAATAGTTAATATTATTTAGATTATAGGTTTAAATAACTCTTAAGACTAAAGAAATAATATTTTTACCTAAGTAAGAGCTAGAAATATATTTTAATATAAGTAATTTTATTATTAAACTACTTTTAAAGTTAATAAATTACTAATAATATTAAGAAGAGCTTATTAATTTAAAAAAGTCTAAGTATTAAATAATAAATAAATAAGTAATTATAAGGTTTAAAGTTAATATTAGATTTTCTTTTAC